>JANVCL010000007.1:22273966-22297733 GCA_026546855.1 Erythroxylum incrassatum | reverse complement strand
GAAAAATATCCCCCATTGTCTTAAGTTTCTAATGCCACCGAAAACATTCCATTTGGTTCAGTGATTCAAAAGATATATTTCAAACATTTTTAGACTGTTCTTGTCCAAAATAGTATACTATGCACAACTTTCATTTGAAATTTAAACATATTAAAGACTGAATTAGATTCCAAGTTCTTCATATGATTTGTAGCTCCATGTCTCTAGTTTACCTCAAAACAAAAATAATCTCATTTGGACCTCTATTGATCCAGAAAACATCAAAATACCGAAATATGTTCAGTGGAATAATACTAGTTCATATCCTTTAAAAACACACTCACTGTACCCGTCTCACTATTTTCACTTAATCTTTCTCCATTCATTTCAGATGGCTACAATTTTTGGTGGAGAAGTATAGAAAATTCTTACGAACCCAATGGTTTAATAATCAGGTCATTTGGAGGTCTAGAGAAGAAGTGATGGCCAAAAGAAGCAACCATGTTTACAACCTCGATCAAAATGAATCTATTTCGGTACGATCTCCATAACTTTCACAAAAAATGTCAGATTGAATTTGTTTTTAGACCATTGGAAAGATGACTTCCAGATCTACAACTTTCATGAAGACCTCAAAGGCCAATTCTATCGTCTACCTTCCGTATCGTCTCACTTTCTTCCGTCTCATTTTCTTCCGTCTCATTTCTATCTTCTACTTTTCTTCCGTCTCATTTCTATCGTCTACTTTTCTCCCGTATCATTTCTATCGTCTTATTTCTTCCGTTTCATTTCTATCGTCTCATTTTTTCCGTGTCATTTCTATCGTCTACTTTTCTTCCATCTCATTTCTACTTCTCACTTTTCTTCCGTCTCATTTCTGCTTTAGAACGTCTCCAATTATAACGATTGTAACTTTTGACTCCGATGTCCAAATTCTTCATACTATATACCATTGGAAAGATAAAAGAAAGATCTACAATTTTCCAGAAGGCAACTTTGCTAAGATATACTTATATCAATCCCAAATTTCCCCCTAAAATCTGAAGATGAATTTTCCATTTATACACCAACGTACTGCACCCAATTCTTAACTTCATGAAATTTTGAGGCTTTTAGAGACATAATTGAAATTCGATGTCTTCATAAGAAATGTAGCCATACGTTTTTAGTTTAATCCAAATCAAGAATAATCTCGTTTGGATAACTAGAGAGAACGTTATGACTAATAGACTGAAGCACACCCAGGGAACATTTTCCAGATCAATACCAATCTTGTTTCTAATTCTTTCCTTATCATAACTCATACCAAGATCACTCTTTCTACTCCTACTTCTCGTTTTCAATAAAATTACATTTAAAATCAATTATACTTGGAAGTTGTCAATGAATGCATGTACCACTTTTTATGTGCAAATATTCAATATTTATGTGCATATATGCTAACATTATGCATGAGCAAGAAAAATGCATTTCCTAATCTCTCTTTGAACTCCCATGTACTGAAATTTTGAGTCTTAACCCTTAATATGGGGACGGGATGTTACAACAACGGTTCTCCATGTCGTGTCTACTCAAAATAATTAGGGACAAATCCTTTTCTCAATAAATGCCCATTAACTTTATCAATAGGAAGGAAACGAATGTGTTTGCACTTTTTACATGGACATATGATATTTGGGCCATCCATATATGCAGGTTGAGAACGTGCATAATGAATAAAAGCTTCAACTTCCTCAACAAACTCAGGATTAATGAAACCGTCAGGTTTTAATCATCTATACATCCAAGATCTATCAACATTATTCATTTCTGCAAAACTGTTAATTTAAAACAGTGATTCCATAGTTAGTATCATTCATGTTCGCCAAAGTTTACAAAACATCTAAACTTTACATAGCATCCCCTAAGTATTAACCAATTGAATTAATCACCAAATATTACATTTGTGAATCAAGAAAACAAGTTCTCGTTGTGACTCCTAAGCTTGTGGTATTTTTCACTAATAAGCCTCACGGGAGCTGCATCACGTGTTATGGGTTAAGATCAAAATTATTTATTAATTGCATATCTATTTTTTTGTTTGTAATCATATATGTTAGAAGAGAATTAATGTTAGAAGTTTAATATTTAACCTAAACATTATATGTACTAGTGCCAAATATAATAAGTATTCATAAAAATATGAATACTTATTTTAATAAATTATTGTAACATATACAAATTATTTAATAAGTTTGGAATAAAATTAGTATTATATTAAAAAAGATGCGTGTAAAGATTCACACATGAAAAGTAAAGAGAACCTAATCATTTCAGAACGCATCAATGAAATAACGGATTGACATAATTAAGATATTTGGAACCATAAGTCAAACCCATCCTATATTAATTCATTGATACATTGAAGTTCATACCAGAAAACAATTTTGGTTGGTGCATGTTATTTACATTAAAAATGCAGGAAGTTTAAATGGGAAGTTCAAACTGCAAACACATACCCAAATTAAACCAAGTACATAAAAACCTAGTAAATAACAAAACCACTTACCTCAATTGACACGCAGAAAAATCTTCCTGAAGTACGTGAAGGAAGATGATGACGGAGCAACTCTCGAAAGCTGATAGGCAAATAAGATAACCAAAACAAAGCAAAGAAGACAATGAATTTCAAAGCAGTACGCAAATTGATATAAATTCATGTTCAGAAGTCTTAGTTATAGCATTTGATTGCCGCCATGTCATGCAAGAAAATCCAGTCATTTGCCTTTTAAAACATAAAAAGGATGATAAAATTTCTATATTTAATAAAGTAAAAAGATGCAAAATGACTACGCTGCAAAATATAAAAATAGATACAAATTCGATTAAACTTTGTTAAACCATAAAGGAGTCTATTATCTTTTACCCTAAATATAGTACTTTTTGCATATTTGATATAATTGTGATTCCGAACTCATCCCTAGGCTTAAAGTCAATGATTAACTGCTCAATAACCATGTCTAATTTTCAATATTTTCTTCCTAAACAACTATCTATGTAATGAGATATATGTCGTGGTTGCCATGAATTCCTATGGCATTTAGATATTGTCCTGGGTACCTAGTCTTTAAGAAACAACCACTTATACTAATTTTAGGTCCTAACATTTTTTTACCTCTTTTTCATATCATCAAAACATACATGCATCCTTTTTAACACCAATTTATCTTCTTGTTTTTCCTTTTAAGTTGAAGCTTGACTGTAGAATCTAGATCTATTTGATTTAATTAACTAATACAACCACAAAGTTTTCTATCTCCATTATGTTACTCTTTTGACTTTGATTTTAAAACCTTCCTCCTTCTATACTTGCTCATGCTAAAATTAATTGAAAAATACAACTTCTTCCTGCATTCTTCTATCATTTTTTAATTTTAATGTCCAAATTGTTAATAAATTTTTCTTGAAATATCTCATAATATAATTGGACATAACCAACCTTAGCTTGTTGATTGATTTCACATATGGCCTAACTTCTATGTTTTGAGCTTGAAGCATCTATCTTTTATGCCAAATGAATCATATAGTTCAAATAGACATCCTTTGATGCAAGAGTACTTAATCCTTTTAGGTTCATTCCTCTTAAAACTCAAATCAAATCTTGTTATAATTGTAAAATCATTAGTTGCCTCTTTAAAGCGTTTTACAATGTTAAAGACCATCTATAATAACCATTTTATGGAAACAAAATCATAAACATACCTTTTGGTTTGACTACACCATCACAAAGCTACATATATTTTGTAAGCATTACGATATCCATAAGTAACCAAGAAACTCTCATGATCTTTTACATCAACGTTTATGGTCTCATGACCTACATCAACACTAATGCCAAAATCTAAGTTATAATCATTTAAATTATGTTTCTTTTCATTTCCTTCAACATCCTATTTAGTGTCATTAACATCCATTCCAGTATTTTCATTTGATTCAAGTTCTACATCTACATTTGCGTCATTAACATCATTAGCCTATTTTTCATGCTATTTGTCATGTCATTTTATCATAAGTACAAATGATACTAATCCATCAACAGATCTTAAATATACATCAAGTATACCATACAACTTTAACAATTTAATAAAAACTGACGCACTCTAATTGTACTCTAACATCTTCAAACCATCAACTAAATCCTTCCTAAGAATCAAATACCATGCACTAATAATATTTTTATAGCCTAATTTGGCACCTATTTCCCACACCTTTCTCAAACTACCATAAACCAATTACATATTGTCAACATCTTAAAGTTCCTAATCTTCATAATTTAAAATCCCTCTCTAAGTGAAGTTTCCACCACCAAACATCCTTATAATAGTCTTTCCATTTATTATCATCTTATGAAGAAAAATGACAATCAATCCAACACAAATTACATAATTGATAAGAAAGCTACTTATAATGGAATAGGTTTCTCAGTTAAGTTAAATTAATTATAATACAAAGCTTACAATATATGATGTCACTATATTCAATTTATGATTGACAATAGTCTAATAATCATCTTTACAACATATGATAAGCTTATAATAATTTATATAATAGTCCGTAATACATCTTACTTGCGTATTTTGTTCAATTAAAAACTTGCTTTTCGATTGTAAAAAGAGGGAAATTATTCATTCTTTAATTCAACAAAACAGATAAAACTCAAATAGTCATACAAATACATTTTTCAAAGAACAAACATTTCATCAAACACCTTATATGCATAAAAAATTCATCCTAATATCACAACCAAAATCACGCCTTGTCCCTTCTATCACTATCATTTCTACCTTAAAGTTCTTTTCCAATCAAAAAATACATAAACAAACACAAATAAATCAAATACCCAAATATATATGAAAATAAATCCACGAAAAAACGAAAATGGCTGGAGAAGACGATGACTAACAGCTCCACAACGCCGACGACAGACAGAGAAGAGGACTCCGGAGGCACAACAAATGTTGAGAAAGAAGGTTTCCGACGCAGGTGGGAGAGGGGAGAGGTTCAGTTGCAGGTGTGACTTTTAACTTAAACAAAACCAAACAACATTGTTTTGTTTAAGTTAAAAACGTTCAAGCCGAAGCAAACGACGACGTGTAGCTTGAATATTTACCGACAGACTTTATCGACAGAAATGTTCTGTCAGCAAACCCAAAATTTATTATTATGCCAACAATTCTTGCCTTATTTACCGACAGGCATTTGATATCATCGCTAAATTCTGTCGCAAATTGGTATTTACTGACGGATATTACTACCGCCGCTAAATGAAAAATTTCCCGACAATTTTACATTTCCATCTATAATTTGCAACAATTTTTTTTCCATCAGTAATTTTCCGTTACTAATTGTCGCTTTTCTTGTAGTGCTAGTAGTCTGATAGTGAGTCCAGATCCTCTGTCCAATATTATGGTGTCTTATTGTATCTAATAAATCTCAGTCATTTATTTACGTGAGTTCCGTATGGGATGTTCGTGAAGCTCACAAAATAAATGGCTGAAATTTTATGAGACAAAATAAGATAGAGTAAAACTAGAAAGAACATCTGAACTATCTGACGTTACTTGTACAATAATGACACACGAATAAGGGATGTAAGTTCAGAAGTACGGGGTCTATTCATCAGAATATGTCTACCGTATACGCATCTAATTTTCTAGGTAGATATTCCAATTTATAAACTTTAACGTTCAATCTTGAGCCGTCTTCTAGCTTAAGCGTCAATTCGTTTCCAGATTCTTGGCGAGCATCAAAGCAAAGCCCCCATTCTAGCACCCACGATGGCACTCCAGGGAAACTCTTGGTGAACTTAATGTTGGGGTACAGGCTTCCTATTTGATCTTGCCAGCCCCCACATGTTCCCTGCAGCTGCTCGCTACACTAGTTTAGCGACATTTTCCCTACTTTCATTTTCATCACTTGTCTGAAGAAGCCCTTTCACAACAGTAGCTGCTAGAATGCTAGAATTTCTCAAACAACTACGACGGGGCACATTGGACCATATCTTCATCTTCAAGCCCGTGGATGAAAGAATGCATATCATGAATAATATTAGTTGAAGCAATGAAGATTTGACAAGATAGAAGGTATGATTTCTCTCGAATGGAGGCGCAATTGAGGCTAAATTGTCAACAACTCGTTGCCAGCATCATCATTAATCAATACTCCAGCCTATTTTTTTTGTCTCTATGATTGTGCCAATGGAAGTCAACCATCCAAACTTATTGCCGTGTTCAGTACACAATCCCCCCTCTCCGTCCCCCATCAAAATCTATATGAACAGGTAACTAAAGTTTTACTCTTCTAGGCTGGAAAGATAGGTCCAAAGAGTCGTTGCAGTGATTCTCTTATGATGAAGTAAGCGTGCTACATGGTAAACCTAAGAGATGTTCTGTGCACCAAACAAAATACAGTTTGACTAAAGAATCAAAGAACAACACATATGAACTCGGTGGAAAAGAATAGCCTCACTAAAGAATCAAATGTATCCATCAAAAGAAGCCGAATACGAATGGACAGTTTGGTATGGATTGGTATTGGCCAGTTCTTTACTATATGCTCTTTTATCATCATTGTGATAGAATTTAATTAGCAGATATCTAATTTGTTGTTCGTTGGAACTGTTGTCCGTTGGATCCAACGATTGCACCATTTATTATGGATCGTGTATGTTGCTTTACTTTTGAAACCTCACATCTGTTCCCTACTACCTGCTATTATTTGGATGGAAGACAACAAGGTATATAACCATCGGTGCAAGGGTATTGGGTCCAAAGGCTTGACAATATTCTGCATACACCATCTCTTGCATTTGCTAAAAGCTTAGAAGAGCTCTCTTATATTTGTTCGAAATCTCTCAACATTAATGACAAAAGGTATGTAATAAAATTTCGCATTTTTAAAACCTTATGTAACTGTCGAGGCAGTTTCATCAGCAACAAGAGCACAAATTTTATTTTCCAACTGGGATGCAGATTTTATAATATGTAACGAGACCTTAGTTACGTATCTCGAATCGAACGTGAAAGGATAATAAATGAAAAAATGTAGAAAATACCTGATTTCGATCCTATAACTTCAAAAGAACTTTTCGAAGTTAAAATGAGTGCGAATCCATCGCCGTCTCACCGGAACTACTCATCGGAACGCGGTCAACGTCTTTCTATAGTTTTATCAAAACGTAAGCTCTTTTAATGGATTAGAGAATCTTTATGCTTACGAATGATATTGTCACAACCCGGTACCATATCAGGCCCATGACAACCGCCGCATAACCGGGTTAAGGACACTCACGGTATCCTTAATCCAACTATGCAAGGCTAATTGAAAATTTATTCTTTCTTTTCTTTTTTTTTTAAAATTTGGGCAGTATAACAGCTGTGTTTTAAAAATCCCAAAAGCTGCAAACACTTTTAAATGCATTTCTATATTCACATCCAACCATAACTTCAGGACTTTAAAGTCCACTTAAGGCAATCTCAACCCCAGGCAGTCTCAACTCAATGCAATTTCATCAACAATATCAAAAGTTCATATATAAAATCTTTTATAAAACATAAGGCAATCAAAAGTTAACTTACAAAATTATAAAGTGTATCTACATAAACGCAGTTCATGAGCCACTATGCAACTAAAGTACAAAGCCGAAACTACCCACGTGTGGTAATATCCTGAAACTACCAAAAAGACCATACGATCTACTCAGAGCTTCAAACTCACTAAATTAACCTGTATGGTTGGAAAGTGGAGGGGGAGTGAGAACACTAGGTACTCAGCGAGTAGGAAAAACATAGATCACGAATATAATATGATACACACCAAAACTATATGAATAAGCTTATAAAATAAACATACAACACTCAAAAAACACATAGGCCCAGCCTACGACTCAACGTATACTGCTTAGGAACCATATAGGCCTAGCCTATTGTTCACTCATTCGGTGAACACAGACCCCAATTCCAGTACGTAAAAGCATAAAAACATCATATGTATCCATCAAATCTCGATAGGAAACTCAATATTAGGATAAGCCAAAACAATCATGTATGACACCATTAGTCGACCAAACTAATGTGCACAATCACCAATACTCGGTGTTGGCTCGACTTTCATCTGTGGTGAGTCCAGACTACAGTCGATAAGAGCATCATGACCCTAGATGATGACCTCGTCGGTGTCCAGATCCTAGGTGTGGAATCACCCGCAAGTTTTGTAGAAAGGTGTCGATACGACGACTCGATTTTGATGTACTAGCGTCAAAGGTACGAGGGTCGTTTAATCATAATCAGTTGTGCCCAGCACACGATTGGCCAATCATTTCCTTACCAATCACAAAAAAATCATATACAATTATTAAGTATAAAAATCAAATAAGGCACCATGCCTTTTATCGGTCCAACCGATAAAATAAAACCTTGCCCTGGGTCTAAGCCAAAAGAGAAGACATACTAGTAATATATAACATTGTTTTATGCAATAAAAGTCATCTTTTAAAATCCAAATGCAAAGTTATTAAAAATGTAGTTTTAGAAAAATAAGTCGTTATTCATTACATTTTATTTGCAGGTTTGTTAAAAACAATATCATGTTTCAAAATATGTAACAAAATATCAGTTTCAAAAAAATGTTGAAACATTATTTCATACAATAAAAGTTTCCCTTTGTACTTCGAGTGCATAGTTGTTCAAAACAATTACAATCATTAAATACCTAAACATATTAGGATCCATTTGCAATTCAATTCTACCATACGTTGCCTAGGTTCAAAATTCACGTAACAGTCATCATACTTGTCTTAGGATGTTCTAATCCTATTTGAGAAATACCTCAAAAGAAGTTATACACTCTCTTAGCTTTAACAATCCTGGGTACGGACTCCTTAATTCACTACTCCTGAGCCTTTATATATAAAAAGGAAATACAATGAAATTACTACCTTAACATAAATTTTCTATTTATACACCCTCATATAGGTGTATAAAACACAATATCACTTCCTATAAGCTATAGATTTGAACATTAAACTTCTCACAGGTTTACTTCCTTACTAGTCACATTAGCTTTTCTTTTGCATTTTCTAAGGCATTTAATGCCTTTAATCCCATACTTACTCATTTTCAAACATAATTAAGCACATATTTATCCAAGCATATTAGGCCTTTATTTGTCATTCTAAACAACAATTCAAATTCACTCTAAGTAAACGTGAAAGCCTCTTTCCAATGCAAAATCCTTAAATCCTAAGCCAAGTTCACTTAGGCATTTTATAGAACACCTAAAGGCATAAAATTTAAAGCCTCATTCTAATGTACTTCTTCCTCATTTTCCATTATAAATTCACTTCATACATACATAATTAACATCATAGAGTTCATTTAAACCTTCAATTTCAAAAGATATTAAAAAATTCACAAAGTTGCACCTAACCGGGACAATTTCGGTTTTGACTTAAAGAACCCTATCCATGATATATTTCATTCATCTAAACCATGTTTCATGCATAATCAAGCATGGAGAACAACATATCTTAACACCAAATTCAAAATTCTAATGTTGAGAGAGATGAGATAAAATTTACCTAAACCTTCCTTTGGTGATATCTTCGAATCCTTTAAGAATTCCTCAAATCTAATGATAGATTTGAGTTCCTTGACCCCAAATTAGCTTAGAACACCTTGATTGAGGTTGAAGAATCAAAAACTTGGTGGAAAATAGGTGATGGTAGAAAGTTGCTTCTTTCTCTCCTCTCTTCTCCTTTCTTCTCCCTTCTTTTACTTTAAATAAAGTGTTTCAAGCCTTTACTAATGGGATGCACGACCTTAAATGGAGAAGGGTCTAGAATATTGACCCTTATTTGACCAAAATATGGTGAAATTACTTTTTTGCCCTTAGGTTGTATGAAATTACCATTTTATCCTCCAAACTTTCCTAAATTTATAATTAACCCCAAAGTTTAGGAATCTCCAAAAATTTTATTTTTATTTTGGTCCTTGTATTTTTTAGAATTATAATTAAGTCCCTTAACTTTATAAAATTACACATTGGTCCTTTAAGAATTGAAAAATTACAATTAAGTCCTTTAACTTTTAACAATTTGGAAATAAGTCCTTATCTACTTCAACTTTTCTAATTAAGCTTTTTAAGTGTCTAATAAGTCTATAAATCATGTCTAATCACCTCTAAGGTATTAGAACACAATTAATTCAACCACCATGGTCATATTTGTCCAATAGATTCGATTCTATACATTTAAAAGCTTATATGTTGGAAATCTCCAAGATTTCGTATACCGATAAACTCTAAGTTCATGTAAGGGCATATAACATTATAAATCATTTACATATACACCCAAATGAGTTAAATAAAATATGTATTTATCAATATATAGTAGCATCTCTACGTACCGACCAATACAAAAGGGCTCAGAAATTATGGCGTTACAAGTCTTCCCCTCCTCAAAAGAATCCCAGAAAAGTAAAGCTTGTTCATCTTGATTATACAGCAAATGAAGGCTGGGAAACATTTCTTTCGTACGACATATACAACAGGTATTAACTTGTGTCATGTATATTTAGGTAGGGAACAGGGCGCCGTACACCCCCGATTAGGGATGCCAATTTTTGATTTATGAGCTTAAGTAGTGACGGAGTTAGAAATTTAAGATAGGGGGTTCAAATAAAATATAGATTTTATAAAAATTTCATATCAAAATTAAATAAAAAATAAAGTTTTATTAAGAATATAAAATAGTTAAAATTACAATGACCCTAGCCTACTTTTCATATATTGAAATCTTTTTATAACAAGATCATTGTCAATATTTGCAACAACTTAGTTAAATTATTGATCAAATGGTCATACATGCATTCGTTGAAACATTCGTAAATCCTGTTGTGAAATAAATATTATAAAACTTGTCGATGCAAAAAGCAGACGTGACGAAAGAACAAAAAGTCAAGAAAAACGGTCAGACATGCCAACCTTATCTTACCTTCTCGTGTTGATCGGTACTTGCCACTGCACAAAACTGCCATTGAAGGTGATTGGACCACCACTTCTAACTTTTTTAAGAAAGATCCTAATTCAATAACTGTCGATGTCACTGAAAAACCCATAATTGTTAATGTCGCTATTGGTACTGATTTGTCCTTGAAATTTATTCAAAACCTTGTAGGGTTAATTTCTAATCACCTCCATGTGAAAGAAAAATTTTAGAACATCCCTCTTCATACAATTTTTCATAAATTACACTGGCGATGGCGGCGCGGCACATTTCAAGAGAGGGTCTTGTTCAATTAACAAAGATTTTGATATATATACAGTGAGTTTAAATTTAGTTGCTTTTAAGGAGCTAGCTCATGGATCAGGTCTAGGCTCAAATAAACTTGAGGTTTAATTATTCTAAACATAACAATACCATTTTATTTAGAAGAGTTAGGTCTTACGTAAACTTAGGTTTGGACAACCCAAATTTTAATTTAATTAAATTAATAAATTATTCTATATTTTAACGTTAAAAAATTATTTTAAAAAACTTGAGAAGTATCGGCCATTGTAATCCGTACACTTTTTTTTTTTGGTGCATGCTGTTTATAATCTTCATGGACTATTTTGTGTCGCTAGGACATTGAATGCTTAGTAGCCTCTATTTAAAACGATTCTTGTGAAGTGGCTCTCGTGGGACTCCCATCTGAATAAAAGTACTTTGGTATAAATGCCGTGATTCAAAGCAATTAACCGTTAGAATGCTCATGTTAGAAACTGCTACGAGTTGAATTATCTTAAGGTTAAATTACATTCTCAGCTTGTGTCACTGACCATTATGCTGAAGCTTTGCAGAGGATATACTTGTCGGTTTACTACGTCTTCGAAAGTACGGCGGTAACGTTACTTGCCCAGAGCAAATGGAAAAGTGCTCTGTTGTTCGCGAACTCCATGCTTATGGGACTGCTGTTCCTGTGCATGGCCGTGAAGCTGACAAACTTCAACATCAGGTACTATAATTATGCATTTAGACATGATATTCTCTAGTTTCTAATATTACAATCTACCTCTTTGTGGGCTTAGTGCCTTAGTTTTGCCCTCTTATTTTGACTTGCAGGGTTATGGTACACTTCTATGGAAGAGGCAGAGCGAGTTGCTTATAGGGAGCATAGATCAACTAAAAATTGCTGTAATTTCAGGCATAGGAACACGACTCTATCATACAAAGTTGGGCAAGGGCCTTACATGCTGATAATAGTTCAGTTTTATATTATTACATAATATATATTAATTATAAATTATTACATATATTTTGAATTTTAACACAATAGGGGCTCCACCTCCATATATATATAAATTAGTATACCATGCTTAAAAGCAGTGCCTTTCTGCTGCTACCTCTGTATGCAACTACAAATTATATGACCTCCTTTCCACTCTTTTAAATGCCAAAATTGAGCACTACATAGAGTCCTTTTCGTCTTTTGGTTTCTTTGCACTCTTCTTTGTCTCTGAAAAGAAGAACCCATTTGCAGCTTCATGCATTTAATAAATCTCCAACCCCATTAAGCATGCACCACTAACATAAATTAATATAGTAACCCTTTCTCCTTTTACATAATATATCCTTTTTTTTGTTGAAAATTTGTACTAATAATTTATGCAATAAGTTTTTTAGGTATTAAATTATACTTTCAAATTGTATTACTTAAAAGTTAACAAATTCTTAAAAAATAGTGACATTTAGCTATCCAACTTATTATATTTATTTATAATATATTATATTTGCTTAAATTTATTATTTCATTTTAAATTATTGGTTCATCTTTTTCTTTATTAGTTATAACATTTCTATTTCAAACAGTTCATAGAAATGTTATATTTATTTATTAGTTATAACATTTTTATTTTAGACAGTTGATAGAGATGTTATAAAAGATTTGAATGCTAATTTGATTTGAGCTCTATTGATTAGATAGAATCTTACAAGTTACGAGAAGCTTAAAGTTTTTTATTACATCGAAACGCATGTGATTGCCTCCACATGCTATAGGCAAATAGCATGTGTAAAGATAGTCAAATAGTTCAGTTTTCTTAGGGCTTGTCTTATGCTTATTTTAGTGCAAGATCAAGGGATCAAGACCACCTAGTCTAGTGTGATCAATTAGGGATGTGTTACATTTTAAATACCCATATTTATTTAAGATTTGAGTCGAGATGAAATATGTTTAAATTTGACACTAATTTAAAATTTAGTTTAAATTCTAACTTCGGTTGTAAGTAATAAAAGTCGATTAAACCTTAATTTAAAATGGGTGTATCTCATATTTGATCCATAATCTTTGATACGGTACTATTATTAAATGATTACATCACATAGCATAAAGTAGATCTCCACCATTTAAAAGTCTGTAATATATTGGACTTTGTCGTGAGAGATCTTATAATAATTTTTTGCATGTAATTCAACCCACTTTTGATGCTTCAACAAGCGTGCAAGAAATTTGGTATGGATTCCCTTGAACAAATTACTTTCAAAGTTTAAGAAAATCAGATCATTGAAAGATATGGAAGTTGGAATTATCAAGCTACTCCTGAAAAAGAAGCAATATCCTATCCAAATCCCAACAAAATTTCAAGTATATTCTAGTGGGACAACAATTGTGTATCTTCTTCCTTCCAGGTACCAAAAGCATAGCTCATTTGATTCTTAGAACATGACCCCTCGAACCTATTGGATATGCAAAATTCCAATCCACCTCATGGTCACTCTGTAATGTGCTAATATTCGAAGATATTGCTCCAAGTCATAGGGTTTGTTCCTCGCATATTTATCTTCTCATTTGGGTGACTTTTATTATGGCATATTGAAGTCTAGATATGATTAACTTGTAAATGGTAGTTGGATTGAATTTGTCACTTAATTTTAAATTGTTGATTTGTTAAATAATTTATCCAAAATATGTAATTTACGAGTTATTATCTATTTTGATGTACTTATAAATGTCAATTAGTTCAATTGGGCTATTTTATTCATCAAAAAACTTATTAAAAATATTTGATTTGTGAACTATTATACATTTTAATGAACTTCTAAATATTAGTTCAATTGAATTCGTTCGTTTAATTTCGAATTAGAGTTCGTCAAGTAAATTAACTAAAATACGGACTTGTTCAAAACATGCTATTTGCAAGATATTGTTCATTTTATTAGAGTTGTAATACTTTTTTTTATGCAATAGAGTTGTAATACTAATTGAATTGACTTCATCACTTGATGTTGAATTAATTTTTTGTTGTATGACTAACATTTAATATACGATTTACATAATACATGCTTTAAGCATAAGCGCTTCAAATTACATTACTAAATGAAAGGGCTAAATATTTTAAAGGTGGACATTAAAATTTAGAATATGATTGGATACCATTATACCAACCACAATATATATGATTGGATACCATTATACCAAACCACAAGTGTCTCAAATATAAATATTGATTGTGCCTAGACCTATGGCAGGTGGACCTATATGTTTTAGTTCAGATTCGTAGGCCATCAGTGTTGGATTGTATTTTTCTCTTTTTTGGATTATAACGTGCATGTCTTCGTACTCTATATCTCCTGTCAAATCCTCTTAGGTTAACTCTAATTGAAACTGATCATTAATATAACTAATATTAAGTTGTTGACAAACTTTGACTGTTAGATTTTGATTAGTAAATTAAAAGCATATATCTAAAAGATTAGGTATTTCTCTTTCTCGAAAAGCAAAAGTTGAGTGTATTTACACGTGAAGTTGGCCTTAAGATCAAAGTAAAGATGGTCCTCTTAAATTCGTTTTAGTTCAAAATGTGTGAGTTAGTGGAGATGCTCCAAACCCAATTTGGATACTATTTCACTTCTAAATTAATAGAAAGTTATATTTGGCAAATCCTTGAAATTCCAAATTGCCCAATAAAATTTTTCTTTTTTCTTGTTTTAGGGTTTGGATTATTTTCTATTTTCTTTGACAATTATGAAAAAATATAAATGATTGTATTATATTAAATCTTTATAACATTAAGATAAATGTAGCATGAATGAAAAGCATTTTACTATTTCATTATGATTAATATATGGTACGAAGCATTTATCACTTTAGAACTCAATAATTATTTGTGAGAGTATACATCGATTGAAGAGAAAAACGAAGTATGTTTTATAAGGGTATCGATACCTCTTCCCATAAGACGCGTTTTTTTGAAGATGGTAAAAGCAAAGTCGTGAGGAGTTTGGCCCGAAGAACAGCTCAAAGCGAACAATGTCTGTAGATGAGTAGTTTGAGCTGTTATATTATTAATTACCAATTGTTTGATTATAACAAATTAGGTTTAGAAAAAGAAAATCGGGTTGGACAAAACCTAGTCCCATCATACTTAACAAAATTTTGATTTTAGAATTGAGAATACTCGGTTCAATTTAGTTTAAATTCAAATTTTATCATAAATTTCATTAGATTTAAACTTTAGAATCATCTTATCTTTATTATTCTTAGAATAGATAACTATAACTATGAGCAAAAGAACATAAATATCGGTGTTACATTGTCAAATAAAAGTTCTCCAAAGGTTCACAAAACTCAAATCCAAACTTTATTTAAGAAGAACGAAGCTCCTTACCACTTGAAGCATCTCTCTTTTCATACTCCACACATTAAATTATTACATCATTCTTAAAACTCATCTTAAAAGTTCCAAGTTTATGATTAATTTAGTATTGAATCACGAGATTTGGTAAGTGAAGTGTATAATGATAAATATATGATAATTTGAGCCAAGATCCGCCCCTTAGAATAAGAAAGCAAAAACCTGACCACCCCCTAAGCTTTAACTCGTTTATACGGTACCCATCCCTCAAGACAACCCGTATTTCTCTCTATATATATACTGAAAGCTGTGCTACGCTCATACATATCCCTTAAATCCAGCAATCATCAACAAGAACATTGTTCTCTGCATTCTGACGTAGATTCTCTTCATCGCTGACCAAACCCAAATAGAACAAGAGGATCTCTGAGTAACGAAGAACATGGGAGGTGATTTATGTCCAAGTATGGGAACTGGGTTCTTCACAAGTGTCCCAAGCTCATGGAAGAACATGGAGAGAAGCTTGAATGATGTCGTTGCAAAGAGCAAGATCGGTAGATACTTTAAACTGGAAGCCAGGAAAAGTTCTTTCACCAAGGAACTACGTGCTGCTACTGCCACTTTCCTTACTATGGCTTATATCATCGCTGTTAACGCCACTATCCTCGCAGATTCCGGAGGTACTTGTTCCATCACCGACTGTTCTGCTCCGGCGAACCATACTGCTTCTCCTGACTGCATGTTTAACCCTAACGATGGTTACCAGAACTGCCTTCAAAAGACCAGGAGTGACCTCATTGTAGGAACTGTTTTATCGTCCATGATAGGGTCATTTGCTATGGGAATACTCGCCAACTTGCCTTTGGGTTTGGCTCCAGGTATGGGAGCTAATGCTTACTTGGCCTACAACATGGTAGGCTTTCATGGCTCTGGTTCAATCTCGTACCAGACAGCTATGGCCATCGTCTTGGTCGAGGGCTGTGCATTTCTTGTTATAGCTGCTCTTGGTCTCCGAGCAAAGCTTGCTAGGCTCATCCCTAGTCCTGTCAGGCTGTCTTGTGCGGCGGGTATTGGTTTGTTCATTGCATTTGTAGGCTTACAAAGCCACCAGGGTGTGGGTCTGGTTGGTCCAGACCCGTCCATTCTGGTGACCGTCACAGCCTGCGCCAATACAAACCCGGTCACCGGAGAATGCATCGACGGCAGAATGCAAAGCCCGACCTTTTGGCTTGGGACAGTGGGGTTCCTAATTACATGTTTTGGGTTGATGAAGGAGATCAAAGGTAGCATGATATATGGAATCATATTTGTGACACTCATTTCTTGGATTAGAGGCACTCCTGTGTCATACTTCCCCTATACATCACTCGGTGACAAGAACTACAACTACTTCAAGAAGGTGGTAGATTTTCATAAGATCCAGTCCACCGTTGGAGCTATCAGTTTCACTGAATTTAACAGAAGTGAAGTGTGGCTAGCCTTGGGGACCATGTTATATGTTGATGTGCTAGCTACGACAGGCACAACCTATACATTAGCAGAATTAGGAGGTTTTGTGGATGAGAACGGAGACTTTGAAGGGCAGTACTTGGCATATATGGTTGATGCAGGATCTACCATAGCAGGTTCTGCACTAGGAATATCACCAATTGCAACTTTTGTAGAATCATCAGCCGGGATCAGAGAAGGAGGCAGAACAGGACTGACTGCAGTAATTGTTGGAGTCTACTTTTCACTCTCATTGTTCTTTGTGCCTCTACTGACTAGTGTGCCTCCATGGGCAATAGGGCCTTCACTAGTAGTAGTTGGGGTTATGATGATGAAGGTGGTTAAAGACATTAAGTGGGAGAATATGAAGGAGGCAGTGCCTGCTTTTATGACCATGATTCTTATGCCACTAACTTACTCCATAGCAAATGGGATAATTGCAGGTATTGGGCTATACGTTGCTCTTGGTTTGTATGATAATGTAGGGAGGATGGTTAGGTGGTTCATGGAGATGAGGACAACGGTGGTGAAGGAGCATAATCAAGTTTCTGCAACAGCTGTTCTAGACCTTGAAGCTATTTGAGTGTTTAGAGTTGGTGCTCATGCCAACTAAAATTTTCCTTCCTGCTAAAGAATGTAGTACTTATTATATTTCTTAGATGCACAAGCCACCATGAGATTGTCACTTGAGTAATTAGGTTTATAGATGATGAGGAGTAAAGATGTTCCACTAACTACTGGGCATTTCATGGCTACTTGTGCTTTTATTTTACCAGCCATTTTGGTCAATTTTTCTTAGCTATGTTGTTTTCGTACGGAATCATTAAAAAAACTCAACCGAATTTACCGTTTCAACATTAAAAATTTTGAATTATTTATTTTTTATTCATTTTTTAACTTTTTAATTCGATTTACTTTAATATCTCTTATTATAAAAAAATTGATCAGCTTATTAATTAATAAGTTAATTTTTGTAAATTAATCAGTTTTTATAAAATAAAATAAATTAGTTAATTTTTATTTAAAAATTTTAATTAAATTTCAAATTCTTTGACTGATAAGAACAATCTCTTTCAATCATAATTTAAATTATTTAATTTTATTTAATCTTTAGTTAGTTTTATGATAGTTTAATATTGGTTGAACCTTTTAAATTTTAAACATTTGTCTTATTAATTCAACTTTCAGTCTAGTTTTTCAAACATTGGTCATATAAAAATTCAATTTGTGCACTATCTACTTTCCTAAATTAACAGTGGCAATTTCTTGGATAGGCTGAAATTTTTTTCAAGCTAAAGTCTAATAGAATATAAATGCTCGAATCTTAATTTTATTAATTAAATTAAAATTAAATTTAGTTTGAAATTTTTACTTTTGATTAGATTAGTCTAATTTAAATAATTTTTCAAAATATTTGAATTTAAAAATTATAATTCGAATCTAAACTTATCAAACCTAAATCTAAAGTGGATGAATTCAAATCCTAATCATTTATTTTGATCAAATTAAATTGAGCACATTGTCAACCCTAAATGGCTCTTCTAGGGTCTGAGAGGAGAGTCCAGATCTTTCGTCCAGTTTTACCCTATCTTATTCTGTTTCATAAAATCTTAGTCATTTATTTTGCGAGCCCTACGTAGATTCTATGCAGGTTTCAAGTGGGACCCATATAAATAAAGATTTATTGGACACAATAAAATACCATAATATTAGACAGAAGATCTGAACTCCATAGAGGATATACATAATGATACTTCTACGGAGAAAATATGAAGTACGAATTGATGGCCTGAAATGGACCACAAGGCAAGCAATTATTGTAAAACTTTCAACAAAATGTGGAACTCACATGCACGTCTCTAAGGCAAGTGCAGTTTTCGTCGATGATGTCGCTAAGTCGCTTTGCTTTTTATGTATGCAAACTGTTTGGTTCCATGTTTGTGAGGCATGTCGCTTCTTGGATCACATATTTGATCAAAGCTCGAGGCTTTGAACTTATCTCACGGCATTTGGTGCAAAGCAAAATGGATTGATAGTTACTATTTGTTCATGGAAAATGAGTTGATCCATTTGTTAAGTGCATTGGGTACTTGTACTATAGTTTGAAATGGTCCTCTTTCGGGGCTAATCTTATACCTGCAGAAGTAGTTGGACGTCTCTTTTAGTATAAGGACGTCGATACTTAAATGCATGCTTGCAATAATTTGGTAGATGTGAAAACGCTTACCTTTTCTGGAAGTGCAATTTTTTTCTAGGTTGACAATTTCAATCCAATTTAATCTAAAATGAATTGATTGAATTTCAGATTACTAAAAAATGACGATATTTTGTGTAAATTTTAATTAAATATAAGTTAAATTCGTTGAATTTCTTATATATTTAATATATTATTAATGTATCCAATAACTTTAAAAAGTTATTGATAACCTTTATATAATTTTAGTTTTATAAAATATATTTTCGATATCATTAATGCATTATATTCACGATCGTTTCTAAGGTTTTATAAGCTCGAGACAAAGTAAAAAGAAAAACTTTAACGAATCGGTAATATGCAAATATGTACTACTTAAAGAAAACACAAGATTGTAAATATTTAACAGAATGATTGGCTGCTCATCTATCCTTAAACTTTTTAAATTTGATGCATTTGAAACATGTTTATACTTACTCAAATTGATAACATTATTATGAATAATCTCATTAATTAAATTTTTATTAGGTTGTTCAAAATCATCTTTACATAATTTCTCATAATTTTCACTAGAAGAGCCATTCTTTTAACAATTTTATTAATAACTCTTTTTTAAGATATCAACTATTCTACTGGTTTTCCTTTTTTTCTTTTTCATTTCTAAACAAATACACTTTAGACAACATTATAAAAAATAATTATAACACATTTGAACTAGAAAAAGAACAAAAACATATGCATGGATCTAGAAGAAGCAAGTAGGCGCAATAAAACAATAATAACTCGACCATTTATCACGAAAATATATCAATGATATTATATATTTGGGACAAAGAAAAAATAAAAAAAACAAATTAAATATCCTATATTTGAATGAAAAAAAACAATGAGTGAACTTTTATGATAAAAGTTATCATACTCAAAATTCTAAAACATTGAAGACTAACGGTAATTCACTTGTCGCCAAAAAGAATAGAGATTAACAATAACATTCACATCATAGAAATATTGAAATTATATTTCATCAATAATTTATAAAATTAAATTTATACCTACAAATTTAGTAGAATCTATAAATCAAAAAGTGTTAATTATGACTTAATAAATGAAAGAGTGATAAATTGAAAATAAAAAAGGATATCAGGGATAAAACTATCACGTATGATATTTGCGAAATGAAAGAGAGAGAAAAAAATGAATAAACGTCAATTCAAATTAACATTATACCTAAAATCACAATTGACAAATATCATACATAATCAAGTTAACAAATTATAATTTATTCGGATAAATTGTAATTAAAATAGGAAATGAAAGAAAGATAAATTATACCCAAAATTTAATATAAGTTTCAATTTAAAAATATAAAATTCAACAATGATTGAAAAAACTATCATATTCATAATCACTTTTCAAATTTTAACCAGGTCTTCAAATTAAAAGAGCTAAAAATATATATATAATTGATAGCAATAAAGTAAAATAAAATAAAATTGAGAGAATAAATGAGATGGCTTTCTTAATATAAATAGAAATGATGTTGATGGAGGTAAGACTGGCGAAATTCTTAAATTTAAGGTATTTTCTTACTAAATTTTAATTAGAAAAATGTGAATCTTATTATTTAGTAGGGATAATTACCTCCCAAAAAGAAGTTTTTGTATATATGATGATGGACTAAAGTATTCTTTTTTTTAAACCAAAATTGAGATTAATGTTTGCTCCTTAAATAAATTCTCTTAAATCTTTAAAAAAGAACAACTCTTTCCAAATATGGTTAGCTAAAGCGAAAAACCTTTTAATGTAAAATAACTTGTAATTAATAGGTCTCTAATAACCATTGGCATAAGTGACCCTTCCTACTCTTGCTTAAGATTGATCTGATTACATTACATATGACACTATTCGATGTCGTTTTTATATTTATAATTAAGGTCTATACTGAAAATTAGTGATAAGGGGACTGTTAGAAAGTAAAATGTACAGATCAAATAACACAACCACAAAGATTATGCATCCAGGATCGATTGTATATGCATAGACAAACGAAAAATACATACTTGATGATTCGTTATAATTCCACCGGTTAAAGAACGCAGAGATTGCCTTAGTTTTCTGCAGAAACCTTCACGGAGAAGATAGTAAGAACCAGCGTTTTCAGAAACCAAATACACAGAGTAAGTTAAAGTTTTTTTCAAAACGTTGCCTTTGCCTTTATATATCATCTGTGAATAACTACCATTAGCAGTTATTCATGTATGATGACTCTTAGACCCATCATGGGTGTAACTTTCTGCTCTTGCTTAAGATTGATCTGATTACATTACATATGACACTATTCGGTGTCGTTTTAATATTTATAATTAAGGTCTATACTGAAAATTAGTGATGAGGGGACGGGTATTATGAAATCAAAACTATAAGTGTAATTTTTTAAAAGTTAAGTAAAATATTGAGAATATATTAAATTATAGAAAAGTACAATAAAATTTACCCTAAATTTTTCAAAAAATTTTAAGCTTTGGACTTTAACAAATGAGTTGAAAGAAAATGCAAATTATCCCAATGCGGTCTCTATTTTTGTTGGTGAGATGTGAGATCTCTAAACGAGTAAACGCAACTTGACTTTCTACTAAAAGTAAGATTATGGTATGTACTCGGAGGAGGATAGGCCATACAATACGGATACTCTTTTTTACTATGTTCTATAAACACTATTTCTTTAATATTTTTAATTAATACGTTAAATTATTTATATTAATTTTAACTTAAATTAATTTTTAGTTTACCAACTAATTTGTCTTGACTACAAAATTTACTAATTTTCATACCCACAAAAGGTGCACAACTTCCTAATTGTTTGCACTTTTTAAGGATAATAATTTCAAATTCTAATTTCTTATAAAATTTTCTTTTTAATATTTAAATTTTAACTAAATATTCAAAATTTTAAAAATCAGATAATCTAATTTAAAAATTATTTTTATTGATATAAGTAATATAAAAATTAAATTTTCAAATATTAACGTAACGTTTTTTTGCCGTATAATTTTTAAGTATCAATAAATAAGTAAGTTCATAATCGTTAATATATTTCTTAAATGAAATTGAAAATTTATTTTAAAGCACACATAATTTTCTAAATATTAGTCTTTATATGTTTAATCAATCATATTAATAAAATATTACAACAATATTTTGAATTGAATTATTTAATTATAATTTTTAAAATAATTAATTAAAATTTAGAGCTTGAATATTAAAAGATTAAACATTTTATTTTATTATTTTAAAAAGATCTGATAAGTGTAAAATTAGGACTTCATCTTCTCGTACCTATTTTATCGTAAAACTACGTCATTTTATATACAATGGAAAAGGATCAGCACCCTCATCTGGTGGGAGTACGAAATATCAAGCTCAACTAAAATTAAAATGAAGCTAGTGGTCATCAACCTTTCTCTCTTTAGAACTACGCTCAGCTCTCCAGTTACTTCAATAATTTTTGGTGTTTCACACGACGACTCTCCTCCACAGTTGCCGCTCTGGTCGCTCCATGGAGGCCTCCGCTCAGGAGGGTCAGTCCTCCAAACGAGGACGCACTCGGAAACGAGACGACGAGCCCTTACTAGCTCTTAAGATGTCCTACAGTGCTGCGGTTGCAAGTGCCGCCCAGGAGACCTTGCACTCAAATATTGTAACATCCTGTTAACTGAATGAAGGTTAAAATGGTGTTTATTAGAGATTAAAGAGAAGTTAGGAGGCATAATTCATATTTATGCATAATGTGACATATACATATACGATACTATTGATCTTGCACATTATAATTATTTGTACATGTATTTATTGACATTTTTTGGGTATAATTAATTGTAAAAAATACAATTAAAATGTGAATTGTGAATTGTGAATTAATTGAGCTAAAATTTTATTTAGAAACTATTAGTATTATTTCAAAATTTTTGGTAAATTTTAGGAAATTTTCAAAAAATTGGAGTATATTTGGACTAGTAATTAATTGACAAATGGCATAGATAAATGAGCAACATTTGGCATGAGTAATTAATTGACAAATGGCAAAATGATTGAGTAACAAATGAACTAGTAATTGGGTGACACTTGGTAGCTTATGAAAGGGATAAGTGGCTTACATGCATAAGGACATGTGTTGTTATGTAAGGGATAAGTGGCTTGCATGCATAAGGACATGTGTTGAAATAATAGGGTGACATCTAACACCTTAGGTGTAATGTTTCTGCAGCAATGTTTAAACCTAACTCCTTCTTTCCTTCTCATCTCTCTACAGAAACTTGCTTCTATCTCCCTTCTTGTGTTTTTCTTGAAGTTATGTTAAATTACCACACTAAATACATGCTTTTACCCTTCACAAAATAGCTAAAGAGTTCATCATAGCTGAAAGTCATTTAATTCCATCTTGAATGTGTGATGATT
>JANVCL010000007.1:22247064-22263836 GCA_026546855.1 Erythroxylum incrassatum | reverse complement strand
TTATTATTAAGATTTTTGAAAGCATGGTTAATGTAAACAGTAAACTAGTAAAGTATACAGTACAACTGTATAATATATCAATATGAACTATTTTGCAAATTTTATAAATTTTAGGAACTATTTTATAAATTTAAAAATTTTTCCGAAACGGTACCGGTACCGTTCCGTTTCAGAGCTCAATCTGATACCGAGTTTGATACGGTATTCATAACATTTGTCAGTACTAAGTACTGTATCGACTATGTTCATAATATATATATATATATATATAATCTTAGTTTCTGCTAGCATTTGCCAACTAAAACAGGACCAGAACACAATTATCCAAGTTCTCAGTTTGTGTATGACGAAAAATCCAAAACATCAAAACGATCGAGGCCAGAGTTTAGGCTCCCAAGAACTGTTGTTTCCCAGTCTACGTCTTTTTTTTGCTACTATCCACTCTACGTCTTTGTTCAACTAACAAGAAAGTTCAATGCTTTATGTGTTATAACCACTTCTGTTTTGTTTACGTTTTGCAAATTTCGGAAATTTTCCTCCATGTTTTCTTCTTTGACCATATCTTCCCTAGATTTCTTCTCCTACTGAATCATTTGAACATTAGGCGAATAAATTCGCTTCCAGGTGTTCTTACCAAGACTTCCTCAAGGTCCTTGACGCTGATATTCGACATGCTACTATGTTGTAAGTGTTCTTCTCTCTTTGTATGTTTCTCTTTTTTTGAAGTATTTATATCGGTTTCTGGTTTTGTTTGCTGGGTTTTGCTCATGTGATCATCTGGGTATCGGTGATGCATTCCTGTGATTGAAATTCTAACTGAGAATTTCTGATTTTGGTTATGTTTTTCTTGTTGGGTTTTTCATGTCACAAGCTTTACTCCTTTTTCACTTCTTTTTGTTGTGAAATTCTGTAATGGTGCGGGACCATGAAATGTCACTAAAAATTTAAACGATTACTTGATTTTTTTTTGTGAAACTTTTGATCATCACAGTTTGGGCTGTGCTTTTAGAGGGGAGGTCTTTGTTTTACAGTCCCTGTTGAATTTCATTTGCCAATAAGCTTGCCAAGATTGTCCATGACCATTTCATTTTTCGAAGACCATTCTCTTGCACATCAAAGTATGGATTTTTTTTTCTTTTTTTCACCTATTCCTGGAACTTCTCAGACTGACAAGTTAATCTCTGTGTGAGCTAAAAAACATTTCAAAACAGTACTTAAACTTTAATCTTGATGTCTGCTGAGCTCAATTGATTTGCTTTTTACTTGTGGGTATAATTTGAGTCTTACTTGCAGGGCAGCTTCTATACCAAGAGCCAAGGCTGAGTCTTATGTTCAAATGAAACTAGTTCGGTCTTATGTTCAAATGAAACTAGTTCACGATACTTTCTCCCCTATTGTTTTGTTGGTACTTCAGTGGATGGATTGGTCGTGTGATTGTCTACTATCAAGTTATTTAAACCTTTTTCAAATTGTTGTATATAAGGTTCATCCTCACTTCTGGGTATATTTAATTATGCTACTTCTATGGACTGAATGGTTGAATAATCCTTCTTTTTTTTGTATTTTATTTTACATTCTTTATATCCTTTTATTTTTTCCTGCTCCAATTATTGAAGAACTGTTTATAAATGCTTGGTTTTGTTAGATAATCAATTATATCAGGTGTATTCAGATGGAAGGCCAAAGATCTCTTAATGGGATAGGAAAGCAACTGTTAGGGAGTTCTATGGTGTGTAGCTTGTCTCTAATTTTTCTTCTGTTCTTCCTTGTATCCCCATTTCCATACTTGGTAGAAGTTCTTGTATTTAATTTGTTTTTACCTTATAATTCTAATTTTATCAGACCATATAGATAATGTCAGTAAAGAAATGTGCCTCTAAGATTTTGGCGTTCTGGTTCTGCAGAGGTCATAAGAAGGATCAAGAGATAATGCTCGTGAGAGTTTAGCTTTTGTGGTTGTTGCATATATTTTCCTTGTCCAACATTTAGCTCATTTCAAATGGTAGGTGTTATATTACCATCACTTCAACAACTTCATGGTGATTCAATGGAGCTGAACGTGACTCATGAAGAAGGTTATTACTTGGAGATGACTGTAAAGAAGAGATTAGAGTAAATGCGGAAACTTGTGGACTTAGATCTAGAGGGGGGAGATGAATGTGGAATCTGCTTGGAGCCTTGCACCAAAATGGTTGTGCCAACCTGCTGCCATACAATGTGCATCAATTGCTACCATGACTGGTATGTGAGAGAGAACTTTTCTCAATTTTATGTGGCACTGTCATTTAACATAAAACACAACAGAAGCATATGATTTATCCTCATTGGTTTGGTTTCAATTCACAGGAACACAAGGTCAGAATCTTGTCCATTTTGCAGGGGCAGTTTTAAAAGAGTGAATTCAGGTGACTTATGGGTTCTCACATGCAGTACTGATATTTTTGACACTAAAAGTGTGTTAAGGAAGGATATGTTGCGGTTCTACCATTATATAAAAAGACTCCCTAAGGATATTGTTAGGAACCTCGAACTCAATAGGCTAGAGATTAGTATAATATTGATAGTAATCAGTGTTTGACACTGATATTACAAGGTGAATCCGTAGATCACCTCCTATACCAGAGCTAATGCTCCTCAGGGAGAACGGGATTCTCTCTGTCTATGATTTTCTATTTTTCTTCTGCCTACCTCCTTCTTCTCTCACCCCAGTACATAATATTCCCCTCCCCAGGTACATTCGGTTCCCTAACTACTTTGCCACCTCAGCATAACTACCTGCCCTACTGCCCTTCTTCTTTCTTCTAGAATAAACCTCTCTCTCTTCCCCTAAGATCCTAACAGATATCCCTGATGCTTTGTTCTTAATGTATTATGAGCATTTGATCTAGCCTGAGAAGATGAAACATGTATAACGAAGAACTTGCCAATGATTATGTGCTAAGGTAAACCTGTGATTTATTGTTCATGTACATCCTCACAATGGAGGCATAGTTGTCAATATTGCATCTTGCAGTTTTTCTCATTAAAAGTGTCAATTAAATTTATTATAAGATATGGACAGTGCCTGCCTCATCTGCTTCTTGCATTTATTAGTAACTGTTTTACGGACTTTGATCAACTGCCATGCTGCCCTTGTCAAGTGTTAAGTTAGAAGCTATAGTAGTGAGTGAATTATGTTAAGCACATTTATTTGTATGTTATTTTGAGTTGGAAGTATGACTTATGGGGATCTGCTGAATCTCATTTTATTTTATGATCTTTCTTTCGTGGTATCTGAAATGTTCCATGAAAGGCAAAGAAATTGTTACAGTACCTGATGGCTTACTACTACCTTTGTTAAAACAACCAAGTGTCCTGGATTTTAGTGACACACAATGCCTTGATGCAAATTCTTAATGATCTTCATGTCCTGAATAGACGCTTTCATATCTTTAAAAAACTGTCAGCTTTAAAGTGATGAATAGATTTTACATAGACACAATTTACTTTTGAAGAGAGTATTTCTTAAATAAAGCAGCAGTTCTAAGGTTCAATGCACAAGATCGTACTTTGAATCATTGATTAAAGCTTCTCCTGATTATAGTAATATGGTTTTCATTTTATATCGAGAAACTAATCTACCAGTATCATCTTATAGGGTTAAAATTGCTTTTCTCCACTTGCCAAACATAAGTTTTAAGTTTCCATATTCCCAGCTCATTTGATGATGTTGGATAAAGTGTTAAAAAGTATATGCAAAAGAAGTAATTTTGTCGTTAAATAAGGGTCTGGAAGAGGGGGAGAAAATTATTCTGGATTTTTTAATTAATCAAAATGCATGCAACCAATTCTGTTACTACCTTATCATTTGAAACTAATGCATGTGGACTGGATTAGAAAGTGTCCTGATACTTATATTCTTTGAACCAAACCTGAACCATGAACACTTTGAGAAACACTGCAGTCTGGGTGGACAAGTTACAAAATGTTCACCCTCCTCGCAGTTTCCTATCCAACAGCTCATTGAAGGGAGGGTGGCTGAACGTTCCATTGACAAACATGTTGGCAAGAACTTTATACATGGCTTCGGTGAGGTGAACACCGTCCCAGTTGATGTACTGAGAGGGGTTTTTGCAGGCACTTGCAGAGGGCGTACCACATGTAGCAAGCACGTCGAAGTTGTAGGGTGGACCTCCTGAACCGCAACATGCTTTCAATGGCTCCTTGAAACCATACTTTCCTGGATCTTCCATGACCGTGTGGTACGCATTCCAGTAGTCAACATAAGTAATTACAGCTTCAGGAAATTGCCTCCGAAGAGCTTGCAATTTGGCTTGGTAAATTGTGTTATGGATGTGCGTTTGGTTGTTCACACTCTTGACACAGCCTAAGTTATCTCTGTCGTCTTCAGAAGTAAGTGCCAAGGCCAATGGCAAGCATCCCGATGTTGGCAGACCTTGGACTACAACATATTTTGCTCCTTTCTTCAGTATTGCCTGCAATTTAGTGAAATCAAGTGATTTGGAAGGATAAATCAACAAGAAGGTGCTATTAGGACTGACTTGAGTAGTTGAAAATGAGGATCCCCATCAACAAATTTTGAGAAAGAGAACAAGGTGGTGTTTGAGATATCTAATCCTATCACACTATTTCTTAGTTCTTTGGACATTCAAATTTTGTTTTTAGTGCATTCAAAAACATCTAGTGACCCTTCGGGATTTGAAGGATGGTGTATGAGAAGCTTGTAACCTTAATATCAATGAATTACAGAGCTAGTTGCTCCATAAAGAGAGTTTCAGGGAAATCAGTGGCGACTCATCGAAGATTAAGAAGTCAAGCTCAGTTAGCAATCGAGATCGTTTACTGTACCTCTAAAAATCCAGTGAGGCTACTGATTGCAAGCTTTTGAATGGTCTCGTTAGGAACGGTAGATCCTATGGTATATGCATAGTCATTAACTCCTATTTCACCAACCCAGAACAATGCATCATCAAAAGCTGCTTTGCACTCTGGGCTTGAAGAGGCTGACCCTCTACACCCCTGCCGCTCTAAGAACTTGTTGAACCACAAAAGCTGAGTTTGAATAGATTCTGGAGAAATATTCAGCGTGAGATTGTTCTTTACAAAGAAAGCATGATTTATAGCTGTAGAACCAGCAACAGCAAAGTTCACACCATAAGCTCCATTGCCCTTCAAATAACGGTACGGTGGCAAGAACGGCAAGGATAGTGATTGAGCGACGAAGTCGATCACAAGCCGGCCATCGGAATATCGGTTGGTGGAGTGGTGGAAGAAAGTGATGCCATATGGAGGATTGGAGACATGGCCAAAGCCACTAGGACCTGAAACAGACCTTGTGTTGCCTGTGTCAGTGAAGGAGTCACCAAAAGCATAGATCTTCTTGAAGGGTTTTGCTTTTGAGGTAGTTTTGGTAGTAATAGCATAGGAAAAACTTGAAGACAAGATGATCAAAGCAATGATTATGACTTGGCCAGAGAAACATGTGAAAGAGGTGATCATTTTTTTCTCAAATCTTGCAGCAGATACAATTCACTACCTCTTGAGTTGAAGTAGGCAGGTTATAAATTGACATTGTTATGAAAGTTTCTTAGAAGCTGACATTAATCTAACAAAAGACTCGTGTTTTTGGCGTCATGGTCCTTACCTGTTCAACCAAGAGACATTAATGCTCTTTAATTGTAGAAGCCATTAATGTTGGCGGTCCATTCATATCTTGATTATTTTTCTACTCTGTAATTCAATCCATCTGTGACAAGTGTAAGATGAATCTGTTAAGTATTGAAACTAATGGAAACATGAAAAACAGCTAAATGCTATCAGGCCATATGTTAAATTGAAGGATTGGAAATTATGGTCGAAAGGGAGACTAAAACCATGGCAGTTGGATAGCCGCAGAATCGGTTGGGGCCTTAAATGATAACTCTCACTTTGCAGAAACTCTAATTTTATTTATTTATTTTTGAATAAGCAGATAATAAAATGTTTGAATAACATTTTGCAAATTATATATTTTAGATAAATTATTTAATAATTTAAATAATTTATGCTTAAATTATTTTTAATCTTAACTAATTATTATCGTCAAGGATGAAGTGATTTGTAATTTTATAAAATTTAAAGACTTCTACTTGGTGACTTAAACTATCCCTTAATGACAAAAGTTTTAAAATAAAAATAAATTTAGTTCATATTTTTTCCGAATAAAAATAAAATTTTGTTTAGTTTTTAATGTTAATTTAGTTATATTTTTATCACAAATGATAATTATATATTAGATCAAATTTAAAAATAAATTATTTTTAATTAATAAATTTATTTTAATCTTTTATATAATATTTATTAATAAAATTTATTAAATTAACTTTTATTTATAAATTAATACTTATTTTAAATATAATTTAATTATTAGATCAAATTTAATTGAAAATTATATATTTTGTAGATATTTTAAATTTAATTATATTTATGGATAATTATTAATTGAATTTATTTAATTTGATTAAAAATTAAATTAAATTAAATTGTTCATAATTCTTACCGATAATTAATTTTAGTTAATTAAATCTATAATATTAAAATAAACCGATCATATTTTATTAAAATTTAATATATTATATAATTAATCCATATATTTAGTTTATATTAAATCGAGTATTTATATTGTCTGTCACTCAAAATGGCAATTACGAGAAGGTGGGAGCAATGAGGTTGAAAACATTAATTGTCTGACATTTTAATCCATACATCGGTCCACATTCCAGAAGTATCCAATAATGTGACTGTGTCAGGCTCAATAAAATGCCAGCGCTGATGTAATGCGTGGATGTCATCTATTTTAATTAATGGTTGTCTAAAGTCGTCGGAAATTCAAACAATTTGAATTTAATTTATTAGTTTTAAATTTGAGTTATTTTGTCTAACTGTTAAATTATAAACTATTTTAATTAAAGAATTCAACTATTAAATAAAATAATGCACTTTATTTAAATTAGTTTAATCCTTTTCAAGTTCAAAATTAACTAAAGTTTAATTATTTCAAATTTCAAATCAAATCAAAATTGTGATCTAAAAGTAGGTCTTCTCGTTATAGTCGGTCCTAATTCGTGTACCTCGTATAAGAATATTTAAAAAGTTCAACCGTTATTAAATTGTTATAAAATTGGCTAAAAATAAATAATTTAAAACATTATAAAAGAATTTGAATTATAATAAAAAATTTATTAATTTAATTTAATTTATAAAAACTAATTAATTAGTATTTGCATGACAAATGCAGTTTTAAAAGTAAAGGTGTGGTTTGGCATAGACTTCTTTTGTGGTCAAGAGTTACTACCATATAGAGCAACTAGGGGCATTGGAAGTGATACAGCATTCTTATACAAAATGATAAAAGAGTGGTGGTGATCAAAGTCTAGTAAGGGTGCATATCATGAGAGTAGCAATGACAAACCCATCTCAGAATGTCTGTGCCGGTGATAACATCAGGTTAGTTAATAAAATCTACATGGACAACAAACCCTTTTTCCCTTTTGCTCCTCCAAAATAGGGGAAGCAAAAGAAGTCTTCTAGTTGCAAGAAGAATGGATTACCTCTAAGAAGTGAATTTTTATTCATGCAACATGCTTGACATGTGCAAGTAACAACAGCAAAGCCCACTACTGCAGTAAAAACTGAAGAGGGCCAAAAGTATATGATTTCAATCAGCAATGGATCAACCGACTCTTCCATCACCAGGTTGAGTTCGGGACTCTAATAAGAGCCTTACAGTTGAGTAAATCAGAGAAGGTTCAGCCATTGCACCATTACCATAATCCCCACAAGCCAGCCTTTTTCTAACAGGAGGAATTAGGCAAATTCCAAGTTCGTCAATTGACATAAGATGGCGTTCTGTAAAAGGATTTTCCCACATAAAGGTGTTCATGGCTGGTGCAACAAAAAGTGGCTTGCTGTAATCCCATGCTCGGACAATACATGTTAGAAGATTGTCACCTAACCCCCCAGCAATCTGCAAAGACGCAAAGCCAATTTCAAAACAATTTTAACTTCTTGTGCAATAAGAAAGAGGTAGAAACACTTCAAGTATATATCACTTCACATTAAAATGCTGGTCATCCATGATAAACTGGTGGCGACAAAGAAAATTCATCTCACTTGCTTTGAACTACTTTCAAATAGTTATACAGCCAATAATATAACTTTAAAAGCTGATTTTCACTATAAGTAGACATGTCCAAAGTTTGATACGGTCAAAACGAACTCTTAAAATTTTTGTATTAAGAATTGAAGGAATAACAAAAATACAAGAAGGGCTGAGAAAAGTATAATTTTAAAATATTAAAAAAAAAGATAGAGAGAAGGTAGAGAAAAGAGAAGAAAGAAGAATCAAGCATAAATCTATGCTAATCGACACATTTCAAATCTCGAACGCAATTTTTATATTTCTTTAATGACTAATAAAATTTTAGGCACGTAATATGTTTATTTTATACTCTTTTATATGTATCGACACCTCCTCTTTTAACAACCTTGTCCATAAGGATGGAAATGAAAACCAGAATGTTTTTGTCCAAGTATCATCAGCAACTATATATTTTGCGAAGTTGGGACTTGACCACTCTTCTGCTTAAGTTTTGACTTTGATTCTGTCATTTTTGGCATCACCCTGTGACAAATTACCACCTCCAAAAACAGAGGGGCTTCTACTGTTAAAACCTTATTTTGATCCTTTCCTCCATTGCTTCTCTCTCCCTTCACACCAACATGAACAGAGTTTTCAAGAGTATATGTTACCTTTGATGAAGAAATGCCAATAGTTTCATCAGAAAACACTTCCTGAATCAACACCATGCATAAATTGGGCTTCATTGCAGCATGGAGATATTGAGAAGAGGCTCTCTTGTAGTGCAAGCTCTATGAAACAATTATTTCCTATATTTTCAAAGTTTCATCTATCTAGATTCTAGAGTACGTTCTATAAAAGCCATTGCACCTCAATTTGAAATCTTGGAAACTACATTTGTGGAACTGGGGAAGCCTTTTAAGTTGCCACATCTAAGGAGTCAATAACTAAGATAATGTTATCATCAAGATCAAATTGACATGTACATTATCTTTTGCAGCTGTATCCCTTAGAGCCGCTGCATACTCTAGAACCTTTCTGCTTATCAACAATGCACAAATTTTACTGTCCAAATTCCAGTATAGAGAAACAATTCCCTTGAACAATTAATCTTGCCCATAATCTCAACCATTCTAGTTGGTGGATCCACATTTATATCAAGAGTCTTCTAAACCTTTTCACTTCATCACACATGACCAATTGTTTCAAACCTTCAACAAGCTTAGGTATATCAGTCTTAAACTTTAGTGTGAACTTCTACCCGTGATATTGGTGAACTACATAACATAAGGACATCCTCTTCAAATTTCAGGTCATTTGCTGGTGTGCGATGATGGTTGTGACAGCAACAGAAGATACAGAGGTTGAACTAAGCGTGGAGAATGATGAAAACTTCGGATGAGTAGGGTTTTTGGTTCTGTTTACGCCCCCTTTCTATTTTTGCTCATATTCCCTAAGTTGAAGTAGCGTTGATTCTTTGAATTGTTGCTACCAAGTATGTTATGCCATGTCCTTACTGTGATTCGAATGAGCTTCTAATGCTTCACACAGACGGTTTGTAGTTCTCCAATGAATACTACTTTTGAGCCAGTTTATCAAAATATTGGGATACAGACCGTCAAAAGGAAAATCTTCTGTATATCTGTTCAAGATTTTAATGTAACAGAACGTTCACAGGCAGCTTCTGATTATCTTGACGGTTATAGAGTCGGCAATTAAGAAAATCAGTGTAATTTTACAGTGCAATGCAAGAATTGCAAGAAGATTTGACAACTAGAAAGAGTAATTTTGCATAAATCTAGAACAACCAGAATTAGAATCAAAGATTGCGACGAAACAAAAAAAGAACGAGAGCTTAATTCTAGTATAGAAGAAAAGTTGATATTACCTTGGCAAGAGTATTTGCTGATAATGGCGCAATAACCATGATATCAGCCCACCGCCGGAGCTCGATATGAAGTACGGTGTCACCAATTTTGTTCCAACTGGACCACTCATCGTCGTCAGTGTAAAAGATTACGTCTTTAGGGAGCGATGTTCTGTCGATAAAGAACAACGAAGCATTGGTCACAACTGCTCTCACTTCTGCCCATTCAGAGAAACAATGGCAGAGATTCCCAAACTTTATGGCCGCTACGCTTCCACTGGCGGCCAATAGAATCCTCGGCTTCCGGGCACCGGGATTCATTCGAACGGACCCCGCCCCGCCCGACGTCGATGCCATTAAAATCAATTCGGCGTTGTTTCTTATCCGTTTATGCCCCAAATCGATCAACAAACGATGAATTTAAAATCAAAAGTAAAATTACAGGCTATGGATTGCGTAAATCTTGATTGAAATGAAAATAAAATTCTTGGAGCATTTTTCAGATTCAAATTTTGGCAGGAGCCGGATGTCAAAGCTAAACGCAGCGTTTCGGATCCACATTTTCACCCGTTGGATCGTGGACTCAGCGAATTTTTTTTTTTATAGGTAAAACGGGCGATGTCTGAAAACGAACGGCTTAGCGCACTTTAAGTCTTTAACACACTACTTTAAGTTTCTTCCAGTTTTTATAACTTTTAATAATTATAAAAACTATTTTTATTTTTTCATAATCTAACTTGTCAATAACTAAATATGCCTTATTTAATTCTTTAACATTGATTATTAAAAAAATTAGGATAAATATAATTTAACTATTAATCTAATTTAATTTTTATAATTAATTTGAAAATCAGATTTTTTTAGAAAATATTTTTTAATGTTTGATAATTATTTAATGAATATATTTTAAATTTAAAATATATAAATGTCATATAAAATTAGTTCTAATAATTAAATACATATTTAAAATAAATAGTATTTTGTAAAAAATATAATCTATAATTATTTTATTTTAAGTCAAATATAATAATTTTAATAATATATATTGGTAAATTTGCATACAATATCCGATAAAATTATTTACTTAATTAATTCATAAAATTAGTTTATCTCTTAATTTTTATTTAATATTAAATTATTAGTAACAAAAAATAACTAAATTAAAAATAATAACCTAAAATATTTTTTATTTTAAAATGTAAACTAAAATTAAGAAATTAAAATTAAAATAGCATAACAAAAAATAAAAGTGAAACCAAAGTCTCTTGTTTAACAGTAAGAATAAGTATAAATAATGTGATAAAAAATAAAAATGATAAGAATAAACTTATTCTCTCAAAAGTAAGAAATATAGAATTAAACCTAAAAATTTATGCAAAATTCTCATAATTTATGCATAAAAATGAAATAGTAACTTAAAATCTTATATTTTATATTTAACTATACTATTCTTTCCTACATCAATTATTCTTTAAACAAAATAAAAATTAATAAAAAATGTTATGTTATATTTCATTCATATAAATCCCATGTGTAATTTGTCATTCATATATTCATATATATATGACTAACTTCTCATATACTAATACAAATTTTTATAATATTTAAATGCCATGGTGAAAATTATAATACTGTGTAAATGTCCAGTGATAAAAAAAAATATCATATAGAAAAAGATAAAGAATTTGAATTTTAGCTAACTCCTTAATTTTTACAAATAAAATCCATTGTTATAATTTAAAATTGTAATATCATATAACATAGTTTTTTTATTTACCTTGTTTAAAATAAAAAAGAAAGAATTTCTTCCATTAGTTATTGAAAACTTATACATATGTAACAATTAAATAAAGAGCATAACTAACTGACCTAAACATAGAAAATATTTCCTTATATAAGAATGGATAATTTATTAATGAAAATTTTAATAATTTTAAATGGTGAACATAGTCTTATTGAATAAAAAGAAATAATAAATTCATAATTGTCTAATCTCTTTATTATTAATTTAGTTCTTAATTTTAAAAAAATTATGAATTATAAGATATTTCAATTGATGTTTTGATGATAACAAAACATTGATACTAATAAAGAGTTTATTATTTTGATGAGAAATTATACAAGAACAAGAAATAACTATGCATAACGAAAGAAGATACTTCACAAAGAAAATAAATAAAAGATAAAGTTTGTCACCTTTAAATTGAAGATCAAGACAAGAACAAAAAGAGAGCAAGAAAATCAAGGTTATTATATTTTTTAAATACTAATTATAATTTGAATTTGTTACTATGATAATCTTAAAGGTTCATGCGTAAATATTTTATCTTACTTTGTAACATGAATCTTTTCATTCTTTAAGAGGTATTAAAACATTTATTTTTAAAAGAAAAGTCTCTTGACCTTTCAAACACTATTTAAGAATATTTTGAAAGTTATTTTAATTACAATTGCATTAAACAAGTTAAGTATGAGCACTTAAAGTTGTTAAAATCATATGTTTGAGAAGAATGGTCAACCAATATAAGCTAATGTGTAAAATGGGAGTTTATTGGCACATCAGTCAACCAATATGCCCTAACGGTCGACCAATATGCAATAACTAGTGAATATTGTGCAATGAATGTACATTAGTTGACCAATATAACTTAGTAGTCGACTAGTATGTTGGAACTAACCATTATAACAACTAGTTTTTGGCTCAAATGGCTAGCATAGCTTTCAAAATTCTATAAATATATGTTTGATCATCAATTCCTATATTGAAAAGTATTTGGATATGTTATATATATTTCCAAGTGTTTATCAAGAATTTAAGGATCAATTATCTAATATTTGAGTGAGTAAGCTTTGGTTTATATCATAGTGAGATATTTTGAGATGTGAGCTTCTACTAGGGTCTTGTATATTGTATTTAAGAGTGTTCCAAGTGGCAATGAGGTTCCTATTCATTGTTGAGAAAGATTATAATTGTATAAAAGTTATTATTCACCTTAAAAGAAAAGTTACTGTGGAATTCTAATAAGAGCCTTAAAAGTGGATGCAGGTAAGAATTGTGTATCGAACCACTATAAATTAGTTTGCTAATAAGAGCCTTAAAAGTGGATGCAGGTAAGAATTGTGTGTCGAACCACTATAAATTAGTTTGCGTTTTTCTTCCCTACTCCTTTTTACATTATTTTTTAAGTGCATTATTGAAATTCATTATTTTATATCATATTTTTAATCTTTTATAAGTTATGTTGATTAATACACTAAATTAGTAAATATTTTGATTAAAATTTATCAACAATCAGTTCACCCCCTCTCTTTTTAGGTGCATTAAGGACGAATAAACAGTATCAAAATGAGTCTATTAGGCTATTATTTCAAACCAAATCTTATAGTTAAGGTCATAGTGAAATATTTAGGAGCATTATTACAGTTATTCAACCAAGAGGGACAAAACATTAGTAGAGCTCTATTTTCTTTTTGTGGAAATGACCCTTTATTATAAAACAAAAATGAAAATCATTTTAAAGGTCAAAAGCGTAGACCTATGAGAAGTAGTTTTAAATAGCTCTTTTATACCTATGAAAATCATAGATAACCAAAAGGTCCCCAAGCAAAAGAAAGAATGAACCTCAACGTAAGAGATTGATTTCATTGAATAATAGGGCCACACATATCTTATTGTGTGCATTAGGAAGAAATGAATTCACTTTATATGTGAAATGACTTCTAAAAATTGATATATATTAAAAATTTCACATAAATGGTCAAATTAAGTTAAGGAGAGCAAAGTGAACATGTTAATCCACCAATACGAATTATTTCAAATGAAGTATGATGAAATCATATTTAAAATAAACACTAGATTTATTAATACTCTCAAGGGTCTTATATTAATATTGAAATTGTTAGAAAGTTGATTCACGCCTGAAGATGTAGGAAGTTAAAGTGATAGTAATACAAGAAGTCAAAGATCTAATAACACTAGGATTAAAGGAGCTTATTAGACTATCCTAACATGCAAAGTGAGGCTTTAAGACTCATAAGAAGAAACAACGCTTCCAAAGAAAAAAAAACTTAGGGGCTGTTTGTTTCTTTTTTCTTTTTTCGTTTTCATAAAAAATGAAACAAAGCAATAAAACGTGTTTGTCTATCGTTGTTGTGATTTTTTGTTTCTCAAAATTAAAAAATCGCAACAGTTTTATGGAAACAAGAAAATAACGTTTCTCTATATTTTGGCAACGCATTTTCCTGGATAAAAAATCAACTGATTCTCGTTTCTTATCTCTATTATCGTTTTGACAAACCCATGATGAAACATACTACTCATCTTTTTTACATATTTTTTTCATGAGGAGAATGAATCTTTGATTTCGAGTAAATACAAGCCAGATTCGTGAAGCGGAATTAGTAACTTGAGACCTACCAACACGAATCTTGCATCTCACAGTTTTTGCGCTTCAGATCTGAATCTGGAGCTTCAGATTTGGAGTTGGGTTGCTAACCGTTTTAGATTTGAACCTAGGTCGCCACTCCTCTCGTTATCGCCTCTCACTAATCACCTATGTTTGTAGCTTTTGTCTCTAGGTCCTTGCTGGTCGTCTATCGCCTCTGGGTCCTCATGGGTCGTCTCTCTCAATTGGTTGCCTCTGGTTCCTCGCTGGTTACGTCTCTCTCAGCACGAACTTTTCACAAAACTTTGAAAGGTGATGTCTTTTGCGTTTTTAAGGTGATGAAGAAGAACACTTTGGACCTTAACGACTTCAACGCAGAGAACGGTACTTTAATTACTGTTGTTGATGTAATTCTTAATTACTGTTCTTGAAAAAAATACTTAATTATTGTAGTTTTTAGCTTTTTATTAAAAATTTCAACCAAACATGTTTTTATTTTTAGTTTTTATATTACAAATTTCAACCAAACAGGTTTTCGTTTTTTCTAGGAAAAAACATAAACAAAAACCAAAAACAACAACAGAAAAACAGAAGTGGAACTAAACGGCCCCTTAGCATTCAAAGTCTCAAAGGAAGAATTAAGTAAAGAGAAAGAGATATCAACTAGTGAAAGTTAATAGGAAGATATTGCACTGATCACTAAAAAATTCAAGAAATTCTTGATCAAGAAGAACTCCTAAAAAAGAAAGAACTTCAAGGGTGGTAAGTTAGATTTAAAACGCAAACTAAATAAAATTATTTATTATGAATGTGGAAAATTCAAACACATATAGTCTCAATACTCCCTTTTCAAGGAAAATGACAATTATGAGAGAAATAACAAGTAGGGAAAAGGGGGGGAAAAGCAAAAGAAGACACTTAAAGACTCCACTTAGGATGCTACAAATGATTTCAAGAGTGAATATTCAAAAGGAGATGTAGCTCATATGCTTTATGGCTAAAGATGATGATGAGGTACTTTTCAACTCTAAATCTTATGATAAAGGTATTGATGTTAAATTGTCATATAATTAACTAATTAATAGCCTTGAAATTATAGGCATGAAAAAGAAGAAGTTATCTTTTAAACTCAAAGAAGCTCAAAAGAATCTAGATGCATACGCAAGTAAAAATGAAGAGTAAATTGCATAATATTAAGCATTCAAGAGTGTAGCCATTGTTGATAATCATAATCTAGATGCTTGAAAGCATGTGAACAAAGAAATAAAAAAAGGGTCATTACCTTCAAGAACTCATTATCTAAATTTATAAAGGAAAGTGAGAAACTTGAAAGCATGTTACGAACTTAAAAGAGTTCAAATACTAGGCAAGAGATTGGATATAATTATAAGAGTTTAACCAATACTAAAAATATATTCATTGAAGAAAATCATTTGCATAGTGAAGAATCATTGCTTAATGTGACAAATAAGTATGGAGCATCCACATCTAAGCATACGCATAAATCACATTTATATGTCATATTTCTAAGGCATCTTCTAAAACCAAGTCTCATGCTTTCATGCATGCATCGCAATCTAAGCCTAAAACTCAAGGAAAGAATATGAATGAATTTTTATGCAAAGACACTTTACAACATATAATTTTACTCATACTCCTTTAGGCCTCATTCAAATAAAGAATACAAAGTAAACATGTAAAAGTATAGGTTAAGAAGGAGACTAATAATAAATGACCCAAGTTTATTTGGGTACCTAAAACAAAGCGATGGGTTCATCTTATATAAAGGAAATAAAAGGTGTTTGAATAATGAATGCTAAAGATATATTTTTCTTGGTTATTTTCGAAAAGTATATATGTAATGTAACACCCCACTCCTATCTGATACATGCATGTGTGCCCTTCGGTCACATGCCTAACAAAAATGACGTGTTAACTATCACACTTTCACTTTTTTACATGGCATCATAATTAAAATCACAAATCACACATTTGCTAAAATCCAAAATTTCCTCATTTTATATCATAACCATATTGTACATTGTAGCTTAAAGTTCAACATCCAAGTTTATATAACACTATCCTATGAGCATAACAGGGCAGTCTACACAGTACGCTACAAACATGAGGAATAGCAAAAGATAATAACAGACTATTCTTCAATTCCCAACTAATCGACGTTTGATTCATATCTGATCGTCAAAGTTACACAAAATATGCTTCTATGGAGTCTTAGAAGCTAGGTCATCTCACTCTCGAACCAGAAATTGTCAACGGTGTAATTTTGATAAGTTTTGCGAACTCAGTAGAGTAACTATCTTCGGTGGTTCACTCATGTTATAAAACACAATCAATCATAAACATATTGTCACACAGTTCATATCAACTTGATTAGCATCAA
>JANVCL010000007.1:22197814-22209747 GCA_026546855.1 Erythroxylum incrassatum | reverse complement strand
TGATCCAACTTGAGGGGGAGTGTGGTCAAGATATGTATTATCTCATAATATTACAATCTGATTGTAATCAGATTCTACAGATTAGAGATATCAGTATCTTAGAGATATTCTAGGATTATCTTCCTATTTCTGTATAGATTATCTAGCCTATTATGTACTCCTATTCATGTATATTTACTGCATTCACTAATTAATGAATTTAGAGAAAATAAGCTGTTATTCACATCCTCCTTTTCACCTTTTTTTCTCTGTTTACTCTCACTTTTTCTCTCAATTCAAACACCGTGTCTTTTCCTGATTCTGTTATTGCCCTGCATCACCAAGCCTTGATGGAGACAAATGTCCACTTCCAAGCTGTAATAAAAACATGAAAGAAAAAAAGTTAAGCTTAAAAGAGAGACAATAGGAGAGCTCATTGTTCAAATTTAGGAAGGCCTAGATTGAAAGCAACTATAACTGAAAGGGAAAAGGCTGTTCAAATTTAGGAAGGCCTAGATTGAAAGCAACTATAACTGAAAGGGAAAAGGCTAGAAAAGATTTTTTTAGTTTCTTACTTGGTTCAGTTGATGTTGAAGGAATACCTTTTCAACTAGGAAAAAGGGTCAAACTAGCCCTTAATTTTTTATGCCTTCAGATAATTTGGTCCCTTAAATCACATAAATTGAACAATTAAGTCTATTTTTTAGCAAATAAGTAATTGCTGTGCACACAATTAAAGTTGTGACATATGTACAAAGAATGGGAGTTCTGATGATATAACCACATTTAAGACTATAAATTATAGCTTAAGAGTTTATTTTTTGATAAATTAATCAAGACAGTATATATGTTGAACTGAAATCATGTCATTTGCAAGTCACTTGTACGACTCCGATGATACTTTTGTATATTCCACGTTATTCAAATCTGATTTGGTTTATATTTTGTTGATGTCCACGCAGTATTTACTGCTTTCCCAATTCAGGGGCTTATTCACATTTCAAAAAGTTATAGGCCAACTTGAATTTTGTGTTTAACATAAGATCTTATTTTGATCCTATCACCTTTTGGTTATTTGCTATCCTGTTCCAATTTGTCCTTTTCTATAATGTCTTTTTGCTTACGATATTTGTAGTGTTTTAATATCTTCATCATAGTTTTTCTAGTACACACAGGTGGAATACTGTGGCGTAAGAGAAGGTTATACTTAAACTGATTGAGCAAGAAACGGCAGTAGGTAGCCAGAATTGTTTGCTGCAATATTCCTATGGTTCGGTTTCTTAGTGTGCAATATTTGTTTGGTTTCTTAGTGTCTAGATGTTCTGGTCTTCTGCTCGATATCCTTCTGTATGTTTGGCTTTACTGCTCGATATCCTGTTGTCTTTAATACTGCTACTCCATCATCTCTCTCTTAGACAGTTTTAGTTGGCCTGATAGATTGAAGGGTATATTTCCATGCTTATGAGACTGATTTTAATGCTAATTAAATGGTAATACTGCAGGTTTTAACTCCACATTAAGGCAGGGAAATATCACTCATCATGAGTACATACAGGTCTGATATTCTTGCTATATGTGGCTGTTGATTGGAAATCTGTTTTCCATTTTTGTGATATTCTGCTTGGTATAGGTTGGGAAGGGAAGAGATGTTGGCCTAAACCAGATTGCCCTTTTTGAAGGGAAAGTGGCTGGAGGAAATGGAGAACAAGTTCTAAGTCGGGATGTATACAGGCTTGGGCAACTTTTTGATTTCTTCAGAATGCTCTCTTTCTATTTTACCACCGTTGGTTACTATGTCTGCACGATGGTATAACTTGCTTAGATACTGTGGCATATATAATGGGAACTTGTTCAGATAATAGTGAAGTATCTAACTGCAATTTCTCTTTGTTGCAGATGACAGTTCTTACTGTCTATATATTTTTATATGGAAGGGCTTATCTGGTAATCAGCAATCATTATTTTCATCTAAATAACATTCTTTTCTCTTAATGTCTATTCTTATATGTAATCAACTTCTTATTGCATTTAGCTTGTCATATATAACCATTAGATTAGGTGACCTTTTACGTAGAGATATATGAAGATAACCTTAGAGTGAAGCTTCTTGCTTGAATTATAGACGTTTTTTTCCCTGTACACTTATTTCCGGCTTCTGAATGTAATTGATTGTTCTGTTGATATCATTTACAGCTTTGACAACATTAATGCAATGGATTAATTTTACTAAAGCGCTTAGGTTATGAAGTATTGTTCCCCACCTTTTTCATGGTCCCTAATACAAAATGTTAGTTCACTTCTAAGGATATCATTGGTTTAGGGGTTTCTAAAGCATTTTAGGCACCAGTTATAGGGTAATGATATCTTGTTTTTCATCTCAGATCTTGATTCTTCTTTTATATTTTTGTATTAATATTCTCGTTTTAGGTAATAATTATTTGATATGACATTAATGTTGAATGCAAAATGGAAGTTATGTAAGAACTTTTCATCAACCTTCTGGTGTTGATATATGTTTTGGGAGAGAAAATGAAGCCAACGCTTTAGTATAGAGCAAGAAAGGCCCTACATATTCGATATTCACATAAGGGACATAATATATCTTCGTACTATATATAAATTTTTGAAGCTTGTTTTGTCGATATTCTATGGCTTGAAATCTAGGAACGTGAGAGGCCAGTCCCTCCAGAGTTGAATTCTAGCGGAAGAGAGATTTTGACTTGGGCTTTAATGTTACTTTGGAGCAGAGTATAACTTTGACCAACATTTTGTCTCATTTTTTTTGGCATTGCTCGCATGTGAGGTGCAGATAGTATTTTAATTCACAACCACAACCCCTTGACTGGACCTGGTCATCAAGTTTTCCTTTTGTTTGGTGATATGCAACGGTGTTATTTACTTTCGGTGGTTCAAATCTCATCTGGGAAAATTTGACAGCCAAAATAGTCATCTGTTACACTTGTGTTCTCGTACCTAGAGCATCTTTTCTCTTAACATTCTTAGATGTCTTATTGGATCTCTTTTCTTTTGTTATTGGCTATTTCTGAAGTCCAGAACTGTTCTTGAGAATAATCTCTTAAGCATATGCTAATGTTCGTTTGATGTATTGCCAACTCTTTCAGGCATTTTCAGGACTTGACAGTGCTATTTCACGACAAGCAAGAATCTCGGGTAACACGGCTTTGAATGCTGTTTTAAATGCTCAATTCTTGGTCCAGATTGGAGTTTTTACCGCAGTCCCAATGATAATGGGTTTTATACTTGAATTGGGATTGCTGAATGTGAGTCTTTGTATTCTTTTTTATTTACTTACAATTTTTCTGTTCAACTTAGAAATTTTGATTTTCTTACTTTAAAGGTTTTCAAGTTGTAGAATACCATTAAATTTTCTTCTCTGTGCTACTTCATTGACTGCAGGCTGTTTTTAGTTTTATCACTATGCAACTTCAGTTGTGCTCAGTCTTCTTCACATTTTCATTGGGGACGAGAACTCATTACTTTGGTCGCACAATTCTCCACGGGGGTGCAAAAGTATCCCTCTCCCTCTCTCTCTCTTACACACACACACACACACACACACACGCACACAGTCACCTTTTGTTGTATTATCTTTCTTCAAGTGACATGCAAGTGTCTTGGGTTTCAATGAACAGTACAGGGCCACTGGTAGAGGTTTTGTTGTCCGCCACATCAAATTTGCTGAGAATTACAGACTTTACTCCAGGAGTCACTTTGTTAAAGCGTGAGTTGCATTAATTAAGGATCTAGTTCTAGATTTGTATTTTTTTATTTTTGAATTATTACCACTGCTAGAATCAGGCTTCAAAGTAGGTAGATCACTTGCTTTTCTTTCTTTATTTTTTGGAATTTTGTTTTGGGAGGGTGGCGGTGGTGGGGATTAAGAGGGTGAGAAAGATGATGAATTGTTTAATTTTACTGCTGAAATGTCCTTTATTTTTTGCTTAACCTTCAATTCTTCCGTCACAGGCTTGAAGTGGCGCTGCTGCTTATAGTTTACATTGCATATGGGTACACATCCGGAGGGGCTGTTTCTTTTGTTCTGTTAACTGTTAGCAGTTGGTTCCTTGTCATCTCATGGCTTTTTGCTCCTTACATATTCAATCCCTCGGGCTTTGAATGGCAAAAGTAAGGGGCTTTTTTTTCCAGGTTACTTTCATTTACAAAATTAGATTGTTGACTATTGAGGTGATCGAGTTTGTTGAGTATGTCTTCGTTGAAAAAGATAGGTTCTATGGAGTATTAAACAATATTAATGGTTTATTAAATAGGACTGTCGAAGATTTTGATGATTGGACCAGTTGGCTTCTTTATAAAGGTGGAGTAGGTGTGAAAGGAGATAATAGTTGGGAATCATGGTGGGAGGAAGAGCAGGTATTATGAAATTTCATCTCACTTTAAATAATGAGTCAATTAGTCTAATTTTTTTTGGTCCCTTTTTGAATTTGCATTTGGTTTCTCTTCAAGTTCATTATATCACGTACTGATTGTAAACTATCGAGATAGCCTACCAAAAAAGGAGAATGTATTATACTGTGTCAACAATCACCGAGAAAAAATAAAAGAGAAATTCTGGCTTTGAGAGATTTGCAGACGCACATAGCACCTGAACCCAAGACTGGGTGTTTTTTTTTAATCGGCATACTCATTTTATGGGAATTCTGTCAATGCCCTTTGTTAGTAGATTAATGATTTCTGCATTACATTAAATGTATTAATTTCATGTTGTTTCTCATCAAATATTTATGTGAGCTTGTAGGAATTTTGTTTTTATTCCTTTTTTTTTTCCACGTGCTGGCTCATTATATATGACTTGGCTGTGGTTGACTTTTTTACTTGCAGTTATCTCAGGAATTATTTCCTTTGTATGCAGATGCATATCCAAACTCCAAGAGGTCGTATATTGGAAACAATATTGAGCTTGAGGTTCTTAATGTTCCAGTATGGTGTTGTATACAAACTTCATCTCACAGGAAGGCATACTTCTCTTGCGGTACAATCCTTATTCTTTCCTCTTTTTCATTGTTAACTAGCTTCTATTTTTTCCAGATCTCAAAAGGACATTGTCCTAGTGAATTAATTAGCTCTAGGTTTGGTGACTGCTGTTCTTTGTTCTCCTAAGAACAAGGACAGCTGGTTCAGTTAGTCCATAGATTTTCTTTTTGCTCCTACCAAATCTTGCTGGTCTACACTTGTCACATTTCAGTTGTAACCACCTAGAGGCTAAGGTTTTAATATGTGTGATCTTTAGGTTACTTTGTGTAATTGCATGTCCTTATATTGGTAGATAATTGTTTCTTAAATATATAATTTTTTCCATTGTACAGGTCTATGGTTTCTCCTGGGTCGTATTGGTTGCTTTTGTCATGCTTTTTAAGGTTTGTTTTCTTCATTTTCTGTTACCCTCTATGTTCATCTGGATTTTGGTTTTACTTTCACTGAGATATACTTTTGTGCGCTTGTTCTTTACCTTGCAGATATTTACGTACAGCCCCAAAAAGTCTACCAAGTTGCAGCTACTGGTGCGATTTTCGCAAGGCGTCTTATCAATAGGACTTGTTACAGCCCTTTGTCTTGTAGTCGCCTTCACTGGGTTATCAATTCCTGATCTTTTTGCAAGCATCCTGGCATTCATTCCTACCGGATGGTTCATCCTCTGTGTAAGTTAAAAGGATTCTTTTCTGCACTTAATTGCCTTGGGGTAAGAATAATGTTCTGAAACGAAATCCAAACCCATTCATAACTTTCTGTCGATAAGATCGTACCAATTTAGTATCACATCAGACTGTTGAAAAAGAACAGAGCCGTTATGCCACAACTTCAACTGTGATATTTGACCGCCTAATGATACTAGACAAGTTTGATTAGACAGAACTGTCTGCTTGCTTTCACCACTTATTATTCTCTCTTTTGGGGTGTGGAGGTTAGGGTGAGGAACTGTTACTGTTCCTCATCGAATGGACAGTCACTAACTTTAATTCTCCTCAACAGATCGCTATCACATGGAAAAAGGTTGTCAGGTCCTTAGGATTATGGGATTCGGTGCGGGAGTTTGGAAGATTGTACGATGCCGGCATGGGTATGATCATTTTTGTGCCAATTGCAGTCCTATCATGGTTTCCCTTCATTTCCACGTTCCAGTCTCGACTTCTATTTAACCAAGCCTTTAGCCGTGGGCTTGAGATCTCTATCATCCTTGCTGGAAACAAAGCAAATGTTCAGGCTTGATCATCAGGGATCAAAACCGCGATTTTATGACGATTGAGAGCTGAGCTGACTTGGAGGTGTATTTTTGTATATAGGTTTTTGAGTAAGCACTGTTCTGCTGTATCTTTTAGCATATTGAGTGTATTAGTTTGATTTGAATTGAAGAGGAATTTGTCAGTTGATTTATTTAATTCCAAAAAGGCTGATTTTGTCAACTTTTGCCATGGTGACAAAATGTTTGCTCCTTTAATTTCTTTTCATATGCATCCATTTAGGATCCCTCTTCTCTGCCATGGAAATATGTATTCGGAAAGCCTTTTTAAAAGACAGAAGGTAAAGATGATGATTATAGAATTTCTAGAAGCTGCAAAGGTTGCTATCAGCCTTCTGAAACTAAGCCAAAGTCAATATCTAAACTAAATCTCATAAATTTTAAAAAATTGCATGATATTGAATTTTTTTTTTACAAAGACGGGACAAAGTTTACAAAGAAAAAGATAAACAGATATGAAATATTCATGATTCTTGAAACTTTGGGATGTGTGAAATAAATCTTCCGGTTAGCGTTCCGTTTCTTCAATGGACGTTGAATTCTGTAAAGTTCATTTTACTTGAAAGAAAGAAAAACAATGTTTCAGGACAAGAACGAAGAATCCCATCCACTTGGACATAAGTAGACTGGCTTAACAGATTCACATCATTCATTGGATTAAGCTCCTTTTCTTTTCTTCTTCTTTCAATTTATCTTACTTTACGATCAAATTTCATGCAGAAGAAATGGCTCTTCTGCTTGATGTTGAATCCATCGTAAATTGTAGAACCTTGAAGGTTAAATCTGTTTTTAAGTTAAAACTCGGACCACAATGGACATTTTTTTTAACTTCCGCAATTCTCAAATTAGTTTCCTGACGCTTTCCGTAATCAATTTAGAGTTAGCCAGAGATTACCTTCACGGTAACAGCTTAGAGACAAAAATATACTAACAAAAAGCGGCATAATGGTTTGAAGCAAATGTACTCGAGTCTAAAATCTACTGCATTAACCTACAGAACAGCTAATCAACAACAAATACAAATAATTTACATATCCTGATTTCACTTTGGCTTGAAGTAAAATACCGACACAAGATAAATATATAATGCCATTGGTTTGAAAAGCTTGCGGCAGCTAACCAAGAAATTGAAAGTAAAGCAAATATCCACCGTTGTCGGAAAAAAATTTGAAACCCTTCATTTGTTTCGACCTGTCAGCTAGAACCGTCTCAACCCAAAAATTTCTACATAGGCAGCTAAGATGCAAATATCATTTTCCAATTGCCACATATAGGCTGCTACGATGTAAATATCTTTTTTCAATCGCCACACATAGGCTGCTAAGAGCCATACATAGGCTGCTATGATGCAAATATCATTTTCAATTGCCAGTTTAAGCCATTGAGGCTTCCTCACTCGCAGATCCTGTTGAAGAAGGTAATTGTTCTGGATGGTTAAATTTACAAGCTGGCCCAAATTTGCAAATGCCATAGCGGCTGTAGTGGGAGCAGATGTTTTGATCCTAAAATGGAAAAAGGGTTCATCAGAAATGAAAAATGTGGATATTTTTTATGGTAACAATGTAAAGTTAGGTGGTAGGAGTAAACCGAACGTGAAGACTACCACTGCAGTGATAAAAATGATTTTCTCAAAGGGAAAAACTCGTCAGTTAGGTCTTCCTACATCTGTAAAAGTTGTTACATATAACTAAACGTATATAGTATCCAGTGGAAAATAGTCAGAAAAGGTATGAAACAGCAATCTCTGTCAACTTCACCTCATATCTACCAAATAAAATCAATTAAGTCACTGAGCATATTCTAGCATGCCACATGGTAGGGAAAGACAATAATTTTCTGAAAATTGCTTCTGAAATTATACCTCAAGGATTTTTTAAACAAATAAAAAACAACTTACAGGTCTTAATGGCAGGCCTTTGTTACTGAGTGCACACGGTGGTGACTTTGAGATACGATTCTTTGGATGGTGATATTTGCAGTTAGATTTAAACTTACAGTCCCCAGTTTTCTTATAAAAATTGCATTCTGGCTCACCAGGCCGTTCAGGAAATTCATTCACTACCGACTGCTGCTGATGTCCATAGAGATTAGGATCAGCTGCAGAATTGTTCATAACATATGCTGGAGACAGGGGCATGCTCCTTTCTGGAGGATATACAGGAGCCTAGAAATCACAGAAAGATCCAATAAATGCATTAAATGTTGTTCCTACAAGGTTTGCAAGAGGACGAGATGTGAAGTCGTTGAACACAATCACAATCACATGTCCATATATATATATATATTAGTGAAGAAAAATGAACAGAAGGCAGAGATCAAGTATACCCTCTATATAAGTGGGTAAAGACAACAATTACAAGATATATGCCTCTGATATCCCATATTAGCTTACCCAACAAGTTTCCCTTCTAACTTGACAGAGTCATGCGCACGAATTGGCAAGATTATTTGCTATCTTGAATTGAATAGAAAACCTTCAAGAGGCAAATGCACACCTAGCAACTTGATTCATATATTGAGAAACCAACCAAACTACACAAATCACTAAGCTCATCTCAATCAGAAATTAGACTAGAAAATAAATGAATAGTATTGAAAGACAAAAGATAAAGACCCTTGACAAGTTTTAGCAGAATCGACAATAACGTGGGAGACAACAAACAAGAAACATTGACCAAGTGGATGAGATAAATAGCACAAAAACAATGGAGAATAATGTGTAAACCTGATATCCATTCCATTCTGAGTTTTGGGTAGCAACCCCTTGTGTTGGTGAATACATCATCGGAACAAAGGGAGCAGCCTCATTTAAAGCACTTGAAGAAGACCACGATGACACACTTGATTGTGATGGCCCCTGTAGAGAAGCAGAGCTTTCATTGCCAAATGCTGAAGGAAGTTCACTTCCTTCAGCAGCTGTAGGATCTGGATGATTGAACCTGCAGCTAGCTCCAAACTTGCAGGAGCCATTTCGCATGTAATATGGACAATCTTTCTCCGCCTGTAATCAAGAAATATCAGCATGAGCAATGGAACACAAAGAAAAATCTCCATATCACTTAGCGACAGAAAATTCTTTAAGGTTTGTCATATGCAATACTGGTCTGATAGGAAGGCCCAGAAAATTAATCTCTGAAACTGGCAACACGGGATATTTTGGTCTTGAGTGGTTGAATCTACAAGTATTTCCATACTTACAGCCGCCTGTCATCAAGTAATACTGTAGGAGACCCAAGAAGAAAAGAAAACATTTAGATTAAGAAACCGACTAAACTTTTTGGGGAAAAAAAAGAATATTAGCATCCCATAATTATCTACCTTGCAGTTTACATAACTCTGTAAAAAGCATAGCTAGAGAGGGCATCAATTTTAAGGAATTAAGGCTTGTGAAAATTATTACATATTCCAACAGAGGAATCCCAAGCTTCCAGAAAATGAGAAACTTGTGTGCATATTAAACTGCCAGCTGCAGAGGATCAGTATGTAGTTTTTCTTCAAAAATGTTACGCAAAAAATGATTAGTACAGGATATTTCTGCAATTTATTCCTAGTAAGAAAAAAGTAAAGTAATCATTCCAGTTTGGAAATTATTCGGCACAACTGAGACTTAAATTGCAAAGAAAGACCCCAAACAAGTACAAAGACATGCTTAGGTCAAACAGAAATCTCAAATAATCTATGAGACTAATGACCTTGCATTCTGCCTGGCCTGGCCTCTCAATAGCTTCTTCTCCTTCCGGAAACTTCTCCTTGACAGGCTAATTGACAAAAAGATAACAAAAGTTTAGGCAGCATATCTTAAAGATAATAAATAAAATACTTTGAAATTTTGGAAACCTACAAAATGGGGAAAAAAAAACTTTGAAGGCTCCAAAACATCATGCATGAAATAAATTCGAATACTTCCTTTAGAACCAATAATTTTTTAACCAATCAAGAATAACCACGGAAAAGAGCATCCCAGTCTCCAACAAACAAAACCCTTATTCCCTTTTTCCTTGTCCTTTTGACATTCATCATTAACAACAGCCAGAAATTCTTCTTACAAAACATAACACTAACATAGTTATGCATCAAAAGATCCCGAATTTTACTGCTAAATAAGCAATGAACGTAAATAAAGTAAGCACACATCTTCTCCCAAGCAGTAAGAATAAGATTGCATCTTTTCAAGCGTACAGTCGTCGAATAAGATTGCATCTTTTCAAGCATACAGTCGTCCTGAACCACAACCATACAAAAAAGCCAAATGCAAATACAGGCAGCGAAACTTACCGTGATTTGCCTTCTAATAGGGTGATTAAACTTGCAATTGTAACCAAATTTGCAAGACCCAGTTTTCATATAAAAGGGACAATCTTCAGCATCAGGCCTAAGAGGATACTGATGGCTTATACTACCAGTATTAATCCCCTCAATACCGTACCCAATCTTTTCAATCTCACTCCAAACCACGTTCTCGTGCTTGTCATCATTTCCACCGTTCTCTAATTCATCTTCACTTAAATTATTCAAATGTTTCCCTTCTTCCTCATTCTTAGCCCCTCCAAAACTCAACTTCTGCTCTAGTTCTTTGCGCACACTGTTCTCTTCAACAACGACCTGATCGTGAGTGAAACGCCCCTTCCCTTTATGCAAATCCAAGTGCTTGTGTGACTGTTCGGGGAATTCATCTTCTCCGACCGTCTGATAAAGACCGTACGGCGAGGAATCGCGAGAGGATGGGGATGAATTGAACCCAAACTCAGGGCCCCCGTTGGGATTAGTGAGGGAATTGGGGTATCTAGAGCGTTCCATTTCTGTTCCGCATTTCAATTTGTCGAAACCCTATGTTTTGCACACAGAGTGTGCCTTTGTGTTAGTGAGATAAGAAGACGAAGAAAGAATGTTATTGAATGAGACATTAACAAGGAGAAACTGTAACAATTTCTTTAGAACGGGTCACATTTAAAAAAAATATTTTAAAAAACAAAGTTGTAATTTTTGCATCACATTTTATTTATTTTAATATATATATATATATATTGATACAAAGGACCGAAACAAAAAACACAAAAGGGATGCTAACGCAGCAATATGCGGTACACAGCTCCGTGTTGATCTCGGTGGAGGAGCTCCATGATCGACATCGGTGGCTCCTGTAAGTAATGCAACCCTAGGTCAGTAAGGGCAGCATGAGCAGCTAGGTAGTCTGCACACTGGTTTCTTTCACATAGCATGTGCTAAATTATGATCTCCTAATCTTGTTGGAGTAGCGCTTAGGTACTTGTCAACAAAACAAAATTTACAGAAAGCACAGTACCGGAAGAAAAGAGAAGATTAATAACTTCTAAGGAATCCAATTCAAAGGTAACATGGCGGTACCCAAGCGATCAAGCCAAATGAAGCCCTGAATGGAGACCCTTGAGCTCAGCCTCAAGCAGAGATAACCTTCCGTTTTGCTGCAGAAACTCCCCACATCACTGGCCGCTCCAGTCTCGAAGTAAGCCCCAGTTGTAGCAGAGGAGGTTCCTTATGGAACCGAGTCTTCAATGTTGAGTTTGACCCAGTCTGTCGGCGGTTTGGACCACCCCATTAGGCTCCCCATTGGTAGGCTTTGTGTCGGAAATACACAGCTCATTGCCTACGAGTTCAGGCTATCTGGCAATGAGCAAAAAGTATCTATATGATTAAAAAC
>JANVCL010000007.1:22155895-22181394 GCA_026546855.1 Erythroxylum incrassatum | reverse complement strand
TTGCCCAGGGAGAGGCGTTGAAGGGGTGTAAGTCTCCGATATCTGGACGGTCTACGTAGTGATACACACTTCCAATCTGACTTTGGTTAGTCGATGTCATCAACCAGTGAGTGGTTTAAATGAGAAGGATGGCAACCTAGTGAGGGTTTGCCAGAGTGGTCAACCTAGTGGGGGTTCACCAGTGGTATTCATCCCTGTGTCTATGTGTCGTTGGTCGACGCGCTTACGTGTGGGAGAATATCCAATAACAACATCTCCATTTGCCACGAATGTGTTTATTTATATATATACTTAGTAACTTTCTAAAAGAGCAGTGGTGCAATAGTGGTCCATCTGCCATTAATTGTTGATTAATATATATGACGTGCTGGAGTCCACTCGGGTCTCCACTTGACCTGGACGCTTGGTTATCGGCGGATCATTGTGAAAGTTGACTCGCTTGAGGTTATTAACATACTCTCCTCTTTCAGCACTGTTCTCCCTGACATTTCTTTGGTGACAGGTGCTCGCTAGCTTCTTCACCGTGAATGGGAGATTTATTTGTAGCACGTGTATCGGGAAGGGAACCAGAGTGCGGATCTGTTGGCCACTCTTGCAGCTATACTCAGCCCAGGCTTGCACATACTCCAGGATCCCCCGGCGACCGTTAGGGAGTCCATGCTTCGAGATCAGCAAGGCATTTTGACTCGAAGAACCCTACGATAGCTAGGGTGCTGGGGCTTGTTTTGTTTTGATTTGCCTTGTTTGTTTTCGAAATCAGCAAAAAATATATATATATATATATATGACGTACTCTTCTATGGGTTTAACGATGAAACCTTTTGAGAAAGGCCACGTGTTTTTTTTCATTACGCAAGAGGATACTTCTTCTCTTCGTTAAGTTTCTAAATAAAAAACATCCTAAAGAGAAGAACAAAAAACAAACAACTCTTCTGACTTTGGAAACAAAAAAAACTTGAGGAGAAGAAACGAAGAATGAAAAACAACATTGTGTTTATTTTGTTTTGAAGACCATGCAATTGTTTCACTGTCAACAAGTATCTTCCGAACACTCGTGAAAGAAGAGACAAATGAAAAAAAAAACCAACTTGGTTTGGATTATAAGAAACAGAAGGAGGAAAAGCATAAACGTAGAACAGATATATGATATAGCAAGAAATATCATATCACAAAACACATATTTCTGCGTGCATCAAGCATAAAAAAATTGCTTCTTGTCTTCTCTTGCTATTCTTCTCCTACTTATATATTATATTTTTGTGTTGAATTTCGGCCCAGCTGTTACAAGTCTAGCTCATGAGCTTGGGCCCATTAATTACAACGGACTCCGAAGGATGTTAAAATAACTACTATAACTAATTTTTATTCATTGCTCTACTTAAGATTGCAGTTCCGAGTATGCTTTCCATAAAATTCTTGTATATCACTCAGCATGGGATTTTGTACATTAGAAAACCTATGACAATCTGAAACAACTGTTACTTTTAAACATATCCGCTGCCTTGAATCAGAAGCTTTAACGAGAAATAAAAAGTAAGAGTGTGTGAGTGAAGTAGAGAATCCTAAAAGGCGTGATCAGTAAGTCTCGTATAAGCCCAGGCAGAGGCGTTGATGGGTGTAAGTCTCCGATAACTGAACATCTACAATGTGATATACACTTCCAATCTAACTTTGATTAGTCGATATCTTCAACCAGTGTGGTGGTTTAGAACAGTGTTAGCTTAGAAGGGTTAACCAGAAAAAATCATATTTCTTGTGTTACCCTATGATGAATTATAGGGATGCCCGAGTGGACTGATAACATGCATGATGATGATAGTGGGTTGTGATAGCTGCTTATTTATGTTGCATTGATATATATGTCATGACGGATATGTAGCGGTAGGAGGAGAGATATGGATTTGTAAGAAAGATTGGACAGACGACAAAGGAGTCGAAAAGAGACAAGTATCATCTAGAGTTTTTTCTGAAAAACGTTTCAGACCTTCAGCGTTTGAAAAGTTTCATTTTAGTCCAAATATAAAACTTGTATTTGAAACACATACCAGCCAAAAAGATTGATATCAATCGGTAATAAAGACCCGTACGAAATCACTATCTAACAAACTATTTTTTGGCTATTAAAGTACTATACTCATGCCATTAATGCCTTACCATCAATTCAAAATTTATCCGTTAACTCCAAATTGACCGGCAAAAATGCCGTCCCCACCAAACACACACGATGTAAGACAAAGCATGCAATGCAACTTAGACATTCTTCTCCAACTGCGTACTGTCCTGCAGATACTAAATTGCACAAGTATTTACAAATATCAAGCACTCCAAGGTCTCACCTTGAAATAAGAATTAGCATTGACATTCATTGTAGAATTATCAATCAGTTTGAATGTTCAATCAATTGCTCAACTTTCAGTGATTTGCAAGACCCAATTAAGGCTGCCGGTGTAAAAGCCGATCAACTTGGTTACTCTGAATTACAGTTACAGGGAAATCCTATCACTATCTTTAGCCCTAGTTCTACCCTGTCAACAGGACAAAGAGTCTCATTAGCAATGTTAAATACACGGTTTTTCCTTGTAAGGAATCACCCCCTGCCTTTTTTTACAGAGTGACCAGTCTTCCTCTTGTGGCGACTGAAGTCCGACACAAATCTGAATGTCTGTCCACATCCTTCCTCAGCACATACGTAAGGACGAGCACCAGTGTGAACCCTAATGTGTTCAGTCCGAGCCCATGCCCACTTGAACGTCATCTTACAGCCCTTCCAGGGGCACTTAAGGGGGCGGTCATCCAAGTGGACTCGACGGTGCTGCACTAGATATTTGTGGGAGAAGAACTTCTTCCCACACCCCTTGACAGGGCAAATGTTCCTTTTATGCACTGCAAGCTCTTGTTTTGTGCGAAAGCTCATGGCACATCCCTCAATATCACAATGATGTTCTTCTCCTTCACCCTTGACTTTGCGATCCTTGCGGCCAGCTGGAGCCTTCACAACTGAAGCACACTTCACATTTTTCTTGGTCTTTTGCTGCTTCTCTTTTAGGTTTGTGTCTGACTTTTTTGACTTTGAAGGTCTTTGCCTGAGGCGCGTACTAGGTCCTCCTTCAAGCTCCTCCTCAACTTGAGGATTAATCTGTCTAGAATTGTTATTTCTAGCATCTCGAATCCGTGAGGTCCATTGTTTTGCTTGCCTCTCTTGTTTGATTGATTTAGGGGCATCTTTCTTTGTTAACCGAGATATTCCTTGCTTCATCAGCTGAGAATTTTCCAGTTTCATCTGGCGAAGAGTCAACTGCTTGTTCTGCTTGCTTCTAAGAATCCGGCTGGACTGCTTCTCTGAATTTTCCTCCAACAACTCGTCAGATGCTGCATCATCTCTCTCAATCAGGCAGGCTCGCTTACCTCTAGGAGTTTTCCTAAGCTGCCTTTGATTGTTATCCTCCTGCATATCATCTGAAACTACAGTTTCCCTCTCAATGAGTTTGGCCTTCTTACTTTTTGGGATCCTCCTGGGCTGCTCACGAGTATCATCCACTAGAAAATCATCCAAGACTGCATCTTCCCTTGCAACAAACTTCACCTTTTTGCTTCTAGAAGCTGTTCTAAACAACTGGTTAGTATTCTCTTCTGCCGACTCATCAGAAACTGAATGTTCCCTCTCAATAAATTTGGCTAGCTTATTTTTTAGAATCCTTTTGCTCTGTTGATGCATATTGTTTCCCAGAGAATCATCTGATATCACATCTTCCATCTCAAAAACTTTAGATCGCTTGCTCTTGGAGAACCTCTTGGGCTGCTGATAATTTCTTTCCTCCAGTAAATCATCTGATGCAACATCTTCTCTCTCAGTATATTTGGCTCGTGTGCCTTTGGAAAATCTTCTGTTCTGCCAATGGGAACTATTCTCCTTAGAATCATCTGAAATCACAGTTTCTCTATCCATATAATCGGCTTGTTTTCTTCTGGAAGCCCTCACATGAAGCCTATGAGAACTCTCCTCAAGTGAATCATCTGATAATGCATCTTCAGTCTCAAAATGTGGTGTATGCATATTTCTGGAGATCCTCTCCCCCCACTGACCACTATAATCTTCCTGTGAATCATCGGAAATTTCACCTGCCTTGACACATTTGTCTAGCTTGCTCCGAGCAAATTTCCTATGTGGCTTGTGATAATTGTTCTCCACTAAACCACAAGAAACTGCCATCTTCCTCTCAGTAGGTTTAGTTTGCTTGCTTCTAAGAGTTCTACTGAATTGTTGCTGAGAGTTATCTTCCAACGAATCTTCTGAAACACTATCATCTCTTTCAATAGATTTGGCCTGCTTACTTCTATGAAATTTACCCAAGTACCGATGAGAAATATCATCCAATGAATCATATGAAACTTCTCTCTCCATGTACTTTCTCTTGTTCCAACTATGAATCACTGAATGCTTCTTATCAGGATTATCCTCCATTGAATCATCTGAAGCTACAGCTTCAGTCTCCATATATTTCCCTTTCTTAATAGACCTGGTCTCTGCTCTCATTTTCCGCTTCCTCCGGTACTTTCTAATGACTGAATCGGTTTCTTTTCTGTTGGCACTTCGTGGATTCTTTTCAAGCTTTTCATCAGATATAGCCCACCCATGGAAATTCCTTTCCTGTTCATGTTCTTGATCTTGTGCTTCACAATCCCATTTTGCCAGAAGAGGATGAACTTGATTTGACATCCAAACTTTTCCACACCATTTCCCAGCCACCACTTTTTTCTGCTTGCCAGGCCTCCTTCCATTAATATTAGACTTTGAGAGAGAGCTAATCGGAGAAGTTCGGCCAAAAGCATTATATATGACAGAATTGTATGGCATCTGTTTACTGTAAAGAGGAGAACGACTGAGGTTCGCACTATAAAAGAGATTAATCCCCAACTTTGCAGCCCAATCCCCATTCCCTGGTATGGCATCTTCACTATCCAAAGCTAATTGTATCCTCTCTTCATCATCTTTAGTGGCATCCGTAAAATTGCTCTCACTCCAAAGATAATCAATTCCCAGTTCTTCTGACACCAATTTTGCTTCAGCTTCTATCCTGGGATACTCTGCAAATGTTTTTGGCAAACCCCATGTGTATTGAATAGCGTAAACAATAGAAACTAGGATAATATAGTTTGGAGAAAAACAAACAATGTTCATCCAATTAAATAACAAAAATTACCAATAATCCACTATGCTGTTTAAACCAGTCACACTTCACTACTCATTATCCGTTAAAGGCAAATTAAAAGAGGCCACAACAAACAAAATGACATATTTATTTTATATATGAAATATGAGATCATAATATCACAACACACCTGGATGGCAGAGAAGCAATATATGCACTCCTCCAATTGGACGGAGTTGCTGTTCCACTTCTACAGCATGTTGAAGGCAGAAAACATGCATTCGAGAAGAGTCTTCATCAGATCTTTGACCAAATGATGGATCTGCATGCTCTGTTGGTGCAACAACTGAGTTAAACTTCACTTTTTCAGCATCAAAGACCACCGGGATACAATTTGCCTTTTTATGTGGCATTACTAAGGAATCTTCTAACTTGCCCTCCAAAACATTTTTTTCCCTGCAAGCAGCACTATTGGTTTCAGACTCAACAGAAAACTCTGGAGTCTGGTCACTTGTATCCCAAAATTTGGAGAGTCTATGATCAGCACGGCAATCATGAGTTTTGAAGGCAACCTCATCCTCATAATCAACTCTAGAATGGGATGGAGGTATACGATCAGTGGCAAAATCAATAAACTCTCGCTTAACAGAAGTCAGAGTTGAATTTTGACCATGATATTTACTTTCAGATGAATAAGGCATCCTGTTAACTATATCACCATCATTAGAAACATCTATCTCATTCTGATCTTCCTCTGAGTCTGAAGAGTTTGCATAATTCAAAGCTAAAAGGCCAAGTGAAGAAGCCTCTTTCTGTGTTGCAGAAGCAGAAGGCACTCCAATACTTTGATTTACCATCTGAACTTGGCAATTAGTAGACTGAAGGGGAACATTAAATAAACCATCTGCTGCATTCTTTTCTACCAATCCTGGAAATTTTTAGGGCAAAAAATGTGCTCAAAACCAGTGCCATTAAGGAAATCACTCAAAAGGACACAGAATCTACAATGGGAAGGAAACAAAGAAATGTTTCTTAATGGTACGATATGTGTGGCATGGGTAAAAACACTAAAATAATACGAGTAGTCAATGTCATCAAGTAGTTTAATGAGAACAGCGCCCTTGCACCATCACTGCCCTTGCCAAATAGGTTAAAAAATGAATAATGCAGGAACCCAGTAAGTTTGAATATCATCAAAAATAGTGTTGTTGAGGGCCTTTAATGTCCTTAAAAGAAATGCAAAACATCTTCTCAATCAACTAATGCAAAATCAGTATAGTAAAATTTTGTAATTGCTACCAACAGAACAGACTATATAGTGTTTAAACATGTTACAAAGGTAAGCAAAAATAAGAAGATTCTCCATGTAACCTACTTGTCAAGGATTTATTCTCAAAAGTTTTTGGAATATCACTGGCAAAAGCAAGCCCATCCCCATTTACTCGAGAACCAACAATCCAATCATTAAAGAAACTACAATCAGCTGACATGAGGTATCTAGCAGCTGCTTCTCTTGGTTGGATAACAGCAACACAGTCAAAGCTCAAGATTCCACAAGTGACACATGAAAACAGTCTCTGATCCAACAACTTATCACCATGGACTGCACTTTCTCTTTCATTATCTCCATTGGTAGTGTATGTCTCACTATTGCCCCTTTCATCTGACAAGGAAAAGTTGCTCCTTTCGTACAAAGAAGCAATCTTTGCTTTCAAGGAAAAAAATCCTTTTACTTGACTCATTCCATGATCACTATCAGATACGATTTCATCAGAAACTGAACCTTTTGTGGATTTAACAAAATTCTTGCGACTGTATAACCCAAAGGAGGGGTTCAACCTTAACTGTGACCCAACACGTAATTTTGAACAAACAGAAATATCTGAAGCAGTTTGGGGAAGGAGCACAACTGAAGATCCTTTTCCAAGAATATGAAGCAGCTCATTGTTCTGAATAACATTCTTTGCAAATAGTTCTTTAACCAGTGTTTCACCTTCACCCTTTTGCTTATCTTTGAGTCTAGAACTCCGAGGCTTTAGATTGATACTTGCAGATGGTCTGCAAGGTGAAAACCAGAAATAAGCACTGGTGGTTTAGAATCAAACAGAACTGCAGCAACTTTGAATGTGCAAGTATCTAGACTAGGAGTTCTGCTGAAAGCTTATGCGTTTTAAACAAGTTCCAGTAGGAACTTTTCTTTTTTTGAGTCAAGTTAAAATGCAAAATTAATTGAAACATCACGTGAAAAACAGCACAACATAAGGAACTAAAAATGTGACACAATCACAAACGCTCATCACACTTACCTGATATCTTTCACAAAGGTAGAATAGAAATTTCAATCCAACGAAAAGTTATGCAATCAGCTGGACTATAATGGATTTCAAATTTAACTACATATGACTAGATTTTAAACAATCTGTACAAAATTTTAGCCAGAAAACAAGATCTAACTACATAAGGGGGGACGCCTTGCAAATCAACAAGTCTTAAACAGAATGTTATTGCTAATTCGATGATAAAAAGAAAAGTGAAAATGCTAACGAACCATGGATTCATCATTCAAATAAAGCAAAAATATTGATGAACTATATACCTTGTACAAAATTCTAGAGCAAGATCATAAAGTAACTGGAAATGAGACACCATGGGCGGGTAATTAATTGAAGCTCTTCGAATAGCAGCTTCTTTAGCAACCCTCAACCATTCAGGTGTTGCAATATTAGCTGCCTCACCACAATTAAATCCTGAAAGTTAAAAATCATTGACAAAATAAGCATCTACACTAGTTAGAAAATGCAATAAAAATAACAAAAGGCCTCCAATGTCTCAAAAGAAGAAAATAAACTGGCAGATATAGGTATTACCATGACTGAACCCTGAATGATAGGCTCTGGGGAAGGTTACAACAAACTCCCCAGCATTTTGAACCAACCTGATTGAATAGATGCAATGGTTAGACTACGTAGACACTCAAGTACAAAGATCATATTCATGTTTAACCACATTACCACCCACAGAAAGCAAAGAGAGATCATAGCATGAAATTATAAATCTCTGTAATCTCATCATCAATGAATACGTATCCCTTTCATCCCATATTCGACTATCCCTATTATATCACATGAATGTGAGTTCAAACCAACAGTGTCATATTTTCAAGAACTATATTGAGTGCATTACAGATTAATTACAACAATGTCAAGTTAGCAGAAACTAGAAGACAGTAAAAAGAAGCCAAATAAACAGAAAGGAAAAAGCACCTGCAGCAAGGTACACCTGCACTAATAAATACTTCGGGTGACATAACTGTAGTCTTCTCACCAAGAACAGCAAATGTAACTGGAGAGCAAGTAAAAGCTACAGTTAGTTGTTTATGTTGTAGCAAAAATGAAGTCAACAATCATGTTTTTATATAGTTAAACCGGAGCAACAGAGCAAAAAAAAAAAATTCCCGATATTTTCTATCAGACGCACTAATACCTAACAAAGCACTAGCAATACAAGGCATGCTACAAAAAGCCAATCACAATCAATAACTAGATTCAAAAATAGTAATTTGTGAAATAGAAAAGGACAAGCAGCGATAAATTCTTTAACTAAGAAAGTTGTCCACTGAGAAAATGAGCATGCAGAACGAGGGCTCCTCCTTAAGCTTAATTCATTATAAGTCAACAAATGAAAGCCAAAGTGGCTACCATAGTTTTCCTTTATTTATTTATTTTTAAGGGTAACTAGGTTTACGGTCGGAGGGGAATAAGCCGACCCAACCGTACCCTTGGTGGAAGAGCTCACTCCTGAGTTGAGATACACTTCAGTAGCTATTGTCGTAACTAGAGACAATTAAGTAGCTCCCTGCTGAGTTGAGATACACCTCAGTAGCTATTGTAGTAACTAGAGAAATATAATTATAGACAATTAAGTATAGGGTCTGGACCCTAAACTTAACTGCAGACCCTAAACTTAATTTGCCCATATACTAAATCAAACAGGAAAAGGTATCATAGGAATCACCAAGTAGCCTTATCACAATGGACCATTCATTCTAGGATAATTCATATACTTTATAAATGAAATATTAGTGGTGAATATAAAAGAAATGCCCCACATTTTTCTCGCAATTCACAAAATAATACAAACCCCTGCAGAAGAAGTGTCCAGATATCTACTCAATACTTCACCCCAAAAGTTCGACCGTAAGAATTCAGTAGTGAGTCCAATATATACCTTAAGGTATCTATAATGACATACATCCCCACTACTCTAGCAATTCACATTGTTCAGCAATGGATCTAAAAGAGCATAACAGTAACCCAGACTGGTTCAGTTATCACCATTACAATCAAAAACATCTCTAAACACCCCATGAATTGTATCAATATCGACATTTTAGTAAACCAGAGAAAACCGAAAAACAGGGGAGGCTGTCAATGAATCATCAAATTATGGGATTACACACTCACCAAGCGGATTGATCTCTTCTCCATACCCATGAACTCGAACTACTTCCTCAAATGCAACCGCAGCTTCTTTAGGCACGCCATACCAAGTTTTACCGGCGCCTGTATGCAAGTAATTTAAGCTGTGCAAATCGTGGTCCTCCACATGCCACGCAAACCAACTAAACATCATAGCTATATACAACATAGGAGAAGTAACCCCAGGTATCTCCTCCTTCATGAACCTCAACAATGACCCTTTTGCCCTCGAGACACTTCGCATATTCCACTCTGTTTCTCCAACAGTCAACCCCTCTCCCAAACCTCCTTCTCTACTTTTATTCACCGAAAAAGCTGAACCCGGCATGTCGTTTGCATACTCAACGGAAAAGGGCTTATCGACAGTAGCCTTCCAGTATAGGGTTTCGATCTCCAGAGGAGAGAGAACCTTCCTGGACCATTTCTTCAAGTAATTTCTCTCAAATGCTTTGGCTTTAGCTTCAAATTCCTGAAAAGTATAGCAGTCACCGCTCTGCCAAACTGGTTTTTGAACTGGCCTCGGCTTCCTCGGACAGAAACCGATCTGCTGCTGCCGAGTCGTGAATGTGGGTGACGATTTCGAGTCAGAGGACCCATTCCTCGCCGCAAGTGAACGGTTGAGGTTAGCAATTGCAGTCTTCTTGGGAGCCGCGAGAACCGGAGGCACGATTTTGCAGATTCCGTACTTGGAAGCTTCTTTCTCGATCTTGAAAATGTAGCCAATTGGATCTTGAAATTCCGCCAGAGTTGGGTGGTACTCGGGCGCCAAAGGTAGGTTTTTCAGCCACTGAAACACCTCCTGCGACGTCACCTCCGTCGGTAACCCGCCGGAAGTGGCCATCTAGAAGCAGAGATTCAAACTCGTATTTCCTCTCTCTCACACACAAACTCCATTTTCAGGGAGAGAGAGAGAGAAAAAACAGAGTAACAGAGTAGTAAAGAAGAAGAAGAGAAAAGAAAATACTTATCAGATACTCTGATTCATTTCTACTTTTCCATTATCAGTTTCAATTTCAGATTGTGTTTTTGTTTGGCTTGGTCTGCGTCTGTATTTGTATTTGAATGCTCTGTTTATTACAGAGAGGTTAAAAAAAACTCAAGAGGCAGAGTGGTTCTGTAAGTGACTCTGTAGTGGGGTTTTTGTTCTGGGTTTGGGAGAAGACTACGGAAATGACAGCGGTTTTGTCATATATTTACAGCTTCTGCCATTCTTTCTTGTCCAAATTCTTCCCAAACAGGATTGGGTGCCAATTAACGTGTTCTTTCAGTTCAGCCCTTTCTCTATATTTATCATTTTGCCCTTGTACTTTAGATTTTTCTTATGTAGTTTCCCTACAAGTTGCTAATTTTTCACCTTAGTCATTGACTTTTGACGGCAGTCAACCGAAGTCCACGGGATAACCAACCAGAGAGTGACACGTCAAGTCACTGTTCGCAGGGATCGTTACGATCGTAAGTACCAGAGGAAATAATATGCGATAAAAAAGAAATAAAATTAAAGAAACTAAAGAGTTGATTGGCTGTTCTGGGAATCAGATGTGTGGTGGGCCACCGTTAACCAAGGCCCACAGGGATGATCTAAGTAGCGGCGGAACCACCAGCAACGACGGCGGTGTAAACTTTTAATAATATTTTTAAAATTTTATTAAATTATGTTAATATAATTTATTAATAGATAAATTTTCCATATAAATAATTATAGGAATTTAATTAAATATAATATTTTTAAAATAAAATCACATTTTTTAATTGTTTTTGACATATTGACTTTCCTTTTTATTTTTTATAAAGTTCCAACTTAATTTTAAGCGATTAATCTTAATTGTAAATGCAAATATTTTATCAAAATTTAAATAAAGATTTAATATTTATAAAAACAACTTTTATACCAAACTTATTTATGTATAAATAAGCTTTTATTTTTATTATCTATTAATTAATAATTTATATTTATCATAATAGTTATATAAACACATATTTCTTTTGTTAAAACCTTTAAAAATTTTCATATCTTTAACAACACCGACAATAACAATACAGTAGAAATTTCACTAATACGTAAGGTCTGAAAATATCTAATAATACATAGTCTTATTTTTAATTAGTAGAGAGGTTGTTTTTGAGAATGACCCATATAAAAATTAAAAAATATTTTTTAATTAATAAGTATTAAACACATTTCAATTGTTTTAATTAATAAATATACAAATTTAGCAAGTAAAATGAGATTGATGTGAAAGAAAGGGAGGAAGAGGAACAGTGTAGCCATTCAAACCAACAAAAGACAAGGTTTATACTTTATAAGCCAATTATTAGAGAAAACAGTGGTTTGTCATTTTTTTGGTTTTTAAAAGAAGGTCCTTTAGATTAAAATTATTCGGTCTTTGTCATATCCAAATTCGAGTGGTCTCCGTATCAAATTTAAGGCCTCGGTGGATCCAGGTTGCGTGGCAATTTGTATTTGATGTTGGTAAAAGAAAAAGTGATTTTTGTTTCCATTGGACCACAATTATGTATAATTTATAACTTTATCTTTCAGAAAAATTAAAAAAAGGCATAAAATTTTCATTTCTTCTTCATCTTGAAATATCAGTTTTCCTTTATTTTATTAAAAAATTACTCATCTAACTACAATTAATAATTAATTATGATGATTGGAATATTTATTTGTTAGTTTTTTATTAACGAGTAAGTCTAGGGTTATTACGAATGTCAATTTTGATCCGACCCGATTGGCCTGGGTTGGACGAGTCATGAGCTAAAATGGTTCGGGCCGACCGGAACAACAAAAACGATGTCGTTTTGTAATTTTTTTCAAAAATGAAGATGGGTCAGGCAGGGTCACGAACCATCCAAACAAGGTCCAACCCACTCCTAGCCCAGTCCATTGACATCCCTGAGGGTTATTATCATTGTTTTAAAAACCAGATCATAAATTAAACCTAAAAGATAAGAAGTTTAAAGTTTAAAAGGTTCAACTGATATTAAACCGTAAAAAAAGATTGAATAAAATTAAATAATTTAAAATATAACTAAGAGATTGTTCTTGTCTATTAAAGAATTTGAAGTTTAATTGAAAATATAATTATTAAATAAAAATTTATTTAACAAATTGATCTGTTATTAAATAAACTGAACAAAAAGTTAAAATGTTTTAAGGTTTTTGAACCAATCAAATCAGTTAGGTTTTTTTGATCATTAGTTATCATATATTTATAAACTTAGAGATTCCAATTTCATTAAATGGTTAAATTCCATGCCAACTACAACCTCCAAAAAGACCAAATAAAAAATGGCTCCTTATCTTTCAAGTAAAGAAGTCCATATGGATTGGTCCATTAAAAATTAAATTAAAAAATACATTGTATTAAACTATACATACATTAAATCAAACTTATAATAATAGCAATTATCATTTATCCTAATCAGGTTAACATCAAATTAAGTTTGACTAACTTGTTTTAATCCAAAACTCAATTGAATTTTAAATAAAATATCATTTTTAATTTTAATTTAAGTTTAAACCTAATTTGAAATCTAGCCTTTAATTTTAAATTAATCCTGAACTAAAATGTCAAACTTCAAACTAAAAACAAATTATTTTAAAACTTTAATATTGTAGAGTACAATTTTTTTAGTCCTTTTGATTAACCCTAATTCATGTTATATATATGGTACTTAAATTTGTAGTATTTATTTATTTATTCCTTATATAAGATTCTGTCCAATATAAATCGTGCCTACATAGGATTCATATTTATTATTATTACATTTATCTATTTAATACGTACAACAACAACAATCTAATAAAAATCTTGCTTACACAGAGAGTTTGAGAAAGTCTAATAATATGCAGTATTATCCCTCACTAATAAAGAGACTGCTTCCAAATATCTATTTAATATTTATATGCTAATAATCAATATAAACTTGCATATGAATGTTAATTACCATAACAATCTACCTTTAAGAATTAAAATTCGAATGTAAAATGCAAATATTAACCTTTTATTTGCATAATGCAAAAAAAAAATTGAAGTAAGAAGATTAAAATGGAGCCTTGGGTCAAAATGAAGTGGCCGAATTGAAATTCGGGCCTACCCTCCTGAACCGGGCCCAAAGCTGGTAAACTTGGGCTTTTGCCCGTTGATTCAGGACAAGTCAATTTGCCAACCCTGGCAAATATCAAACATGGTCAAATAAGACTATACAAATTATGTTTCTCCCATTAGAAAAATCAAGAATCTCAAGGCAGAAAGTTCCATTCATTAGCTATAATAAAGTTCCAACTGAAATCTTCACAAAATGAGTGTAACTGAATCATACATTCACAGACTAGACATTCATTAGTAGTTCTGACAGAGAATTAGCTTTGGTTAGAACCAGGAAAGGATGGTGAGAGTTCCAGGGAAACAGGACAATGGTCACTTCCATAGAAACCTGTTACAATTCAAAGATTAGTAAGAAAACCTGTGCAGTTCTGTTGGAAGTTGACACAGAGAGAAAAACAGGATGGGTTAAAAGCTAAGGAACGACAGAGTTCTAATGAAAGAAAAAGAAAATCTGAACTTGCAATACTAACAGACAGAACCACTGGTATCAGGAAATGGTATACGTTACTATTACCATCCAATTCAATCCCTCGGCCATGCGTCTCGCATGCAACGATCCTCTCCTTGAATTTCTCTGAAACTATGAAATAATCGATACGCATTCGTTTCCCTCGATACCTGAATCACAAGCCAATCATCAACACATATAACGAAATGGGTATGGAATATGACAAAGTAGCTCCTTAAAGATGTTAACTGGTGCCATATCAAGGATATAGTTCATCATCCTAAATGTCCAAGGTCATGTTCCTTTTGATCTATTTATGCCGACGTTTTTTATATAAGCTGAGCCATATTTGCCAGTTCCTTACTTTCCAATGGGGTGACCGGACCATGAGAAGCCTCGTTCCATATCTTTCTCCGTGTGCAAATGCCTATATGCATCTATCAGCTTACCCCTAAAACATGATTTTACAAAATATTTGTCAGTAAAAGCTGTCATGACTGCTTTCGGTCTTGGGGAATCTTAATAAACCGTTTTCAGAAGCCCGGATGAAAACTGAAATCAGAGATACAAAGTTAATAAAACAATCACGCACTCTCTTAGTATGGCACCAAAGCGTTTCCTCTCACCCAACGTGAAGCCTGGCTGTCCACAGTCCTGAATGTTAACATCAAGCAAATGCCTCCTTTGTCAGTGATCATTTGGGTAAAAGGTACAGATTTGAACCCACAACACATGTATCATAGAAAACACTGGAGCAGTAATAACCACCCACAAAAGCATAACAAGCATTTCATTGCTAAAACTGAAGAGTCCGAACTCAGTACATCAATTCTTAGACTACCTAGGTCCCCCAATTCTTCTGTAGCCCTTTCCAAACGTTAAAGTTTGATTCTGTACCATCACGCAAGGAGGTCTCATTAAATTATTTCAAACACCAAGCAGGAAACAACCATTCTCATTGGATCAGCTCACTCTCTCACATGCTAATAATTTTTCCATAATATAAGGCACTCAAATCATCCATGTCACGAAACATATGTATATAAAGAATGCCATAATCACATCCAGACATGAAAATTACCTCTTTATTTGGAGGAACATAACCATTGAGCTTAGCTGCACTGAAAAATTCTGGATGACTTGCATCAATTTCTTCATGGCTGCATATTACAAAAATGATGCATTGTGAAGGTCATATATACTACAATTGCTAAGAACATTTAATTGTGCAAAAGTTTTTTGCCCAAGTAGAGAAACTGTAAAGTTAAGGGGTTTTGAAAAATGACCCCAATTTAATACTATATTATGTTAACGTAGAAAGAATGAGACAACAATATGCTACTGAGGACACTGGGTCAAACAATTAGTAATCAGATTCTTAACTTCAACAAATATGTAACAATCATTAGATTTGGAAGAATAGATATGACATTCTCTCCTCTCACCCAAAGGAATACTGACCTAACATTTAGATCGCCGCACCAAATAAGAGGCTTATCTGATGGCTGGACAACAAATTCGAGCATCCTTTTATCCCACTTTCTTCTTCTTTGGAATGAATTTTCCTCCTCTTTCCAACCATTGTTTGGTGCATATGTATTTAACAATCGAAATGTCTCAAATTCAGCTAAAATTACACGACCATCTGGTTCATGTTTTGAAGCTAGCAATAAAAGGACGTGAATAAGCCGCTGCCACCAAAAAGAACTCCGCAGAACAGAGAAAACGAAACCAAGCTATACATATCCAAATGCAGGCATACACATAAAATCAGCGAGATACAAAAAAATAAGTTAAAGAAAGCATACATATCTTGATTTCTAATGTGTGCCTATTTAAGCTTTAATTCATTTGGGTAAAATTTAAGGTTTTTTTCAAAGAAAACAAGTCAATTTATCCAGTATTAGGATCTCAGATGAAGACAAAAAGGCTGCCAGTGCATCAAGTGACTCACAAGCCACTTGGAATCAACCAAATCATCCATACAGCCAAATCTCTCAGTTAGCAAAGTCATCCAGCAATTGAATGAACTATTTTGTCTACAAATCTCTTTCTCCAGCAATTGAATGAACTATTTTGTCTACAAATCTCTTTCTTTTTTTTTAATATTCCTATGTTATCTCAATACAATTGCAATCTCCATAGCAGGAGAGGGGATGACAATAGGGAGGAATAAACATATAAGCACCTTGCGTGCTTCATCAACTTAGATGTAAAGTTAGTCAAAGTTTGCTTATCAAAATTTATCCATATTAGTTAGAATAGCTAATTCCCAAAATATGTTCCAATTTATGGCGCAGATTTTGAGTCGGAGGATAGAAAATGCAAATATGGTAGTCAAGATGGGATGTGAATGGCTGAACAAGTAATGCACCCATATGAGGGAAACATCTCGAATTACAATCACACAGGAAAGGATTATTGACAACCTACCTGTTTTATCAAGAGAAAAAGTGACCTTTATTGGTTGAAAACACTTCTTCACAAACAGTGCAGTCCCTGCGTACTTGGAATCTGCAAGGGACCACCAAGTTCGATAATTTGCAAATGGTGGAGTTGAAAGAGCACGCGTCAATATCTGCACGGTCCAACACAAAAACAAAAGAAAATAACAAAAGCTTGAGCTTTTACGTATTAAAATATGCATTATTCTTCACAGGTAGCAGATCAAGTAACAATGGAATGCATTTTCTAAAGAAGAATTAGGTTAATATCAGCAAATTCATCTCTAGACTGTTTCTTATAATGGCAACTATAACAGTAATTTAAATGTAGGAAGAAATTTTTGCTGTTTATGGATAGAAGTAGGAAGAATTAGTTTAAACAAATCTTTATCAATCAAGTAGTAAGCTAGTTGAGCCCTGCGCAAGTTAACCCATGACAAGGTTTACCGCAGATAAGGTTGAAATATCACTCATTTGCAAAACATATAAGAAGAGCCAGCATCAATTAAAATGATAATCAATAAAGTATATTATGAAATAAAAGAAAAGTAGAACAAAATAACATACAAACAATAAACAAAATAACACGAGATGAACAACTTTCAAACCCATTGTCAAAAATGGAGAAATAGAAGATTTAGTCACAGTGAAAAATAGATCAATAACATGACTTTTTAGCTCAGTCGGAACAGTCATTGCAAAAAACTTAACGCTGAAAACATCCAGAGATAGAAGATTTAGATGGGAAAGAATCATATAGAGCTTAGAACCAAACTCAAATAACTAAGAAGATGAAGGATCCAACTAAATTCAAATCAAATTTGAATAAGATAAGCATTTAGATTTCCTTAATTTTATAGCAATAACACTATTCTTCAAAATCAAATGCCTTAAGGGACCGACTTTGCCAGTAAGGAAACGTATCAAGTATAGAAGACTCATTCCTTACAAAAATAACCTTTGTTGTCAGAACAAGATCCAGTCAAGCATGCAATATTTCGAAGGTAAAATGGAAGACCAAACTGTGCCAGAAATCATAATTAGGTACAAGTTCACATGATATTTTGTCAATGAAATTCAAATTTCATCATATGAATAAGTTATATACCTGCTTTTCTTCACGGGAAGAACTTGTGTCATCTTTTATCTCTCCTGGGTTTTTAGGTGCACCCTTTGAGCCAGCAGCAGGCATCCTTACTTCCTACCATTTCCGCCACAGTTAGCTAGTTTCTCGCTTACATACTAACCAGGATACACTAAATTCGGATTACTTGTTGACAGAAACATAATGACGGATTAATCTCCATTCTCATGCAAAAAGCACACACTGGCCCAAATATAACATGGGACGAAAACAATGAAGAAAGTGGCACAACAAACATAAAACACAAAAGGCACCATCTTACCATCCCAATATACAATAGGAGCTAGCTCTAGGTCCAATACAGGCCTTCATGATCAAATAACCGGAATTCAATTCCGTTCACACACAAGAACGCAACTTTGATATTACCAAAAATAAAGAATGCATCTTTGAAGACCAAAAAAAAAAGGTACCAAAACTATATCGCCAAAAGCTCGATGAAGCTGAAAATTTTCCTCCATTCCAGATTCTTCATAAGATAAAAGGCAACATATAAGCTCCATGAGAGACAAAGAGATCAATCACCTGCAATGCAATGACATCAGGATCAAGCCCAGAAACAAACTTGGAGAGCTCATTCCAGTTGTTCTTGGCACGAAGAAGCAAACTATTAGCATTCCAAGTGACGAACTTCAACGGTTCTTTCTTCGGCTCACCGTTCTCCTCCAACTCAGACACAACTTTCTCTTTCTTTTCACCATCTACTTCACCGGATGAGAATGAAGGTTTCTTCGCAGATCCATCCTTCTCTATTGGCTTGAAAAATCGCTTCATCGTTATACACCCTAACTCCGAAGTCCGAACTCGCTCAGTGTCCTTCCATAGAAGAAATCAATGCCTCGTTACCTTTGTTGTACTCTTCCACTGAAAATCAGAGAACTTGATTTCATTTGGGCTTTTACAATTTTATACCCAAAACAAACCCAAAATCCTAACACAAACCCAACCCAATTGAGCACTCGATATCCGATAACGCAATACGCACAAAGGAAGCACTTGTGGCGCTAATGGAAATGTTGGATAACTGTTACTAGGTAGCCAAAAGACCGTTAAAAAGACTATAAAAATCTGTGCTTTGTAAAGGAAAGAGGAGAGCTTTCTAGCCATGGCTTCAACGATCATTTCTCTTTCCTTAGCTACAACTTTCTCTGCTTCTTCCTCTTCTTCTTCTTCAACAACAACCCGGCTCTCTGAAACGAAGAGTCCCTTTTCTAGACGCCATGAAAGGAACAATTTATGTTCTTCACTGTTGGGTGCCAACATATGTGTTCCTGGAACTACAGCGAGTACCAAGGCAATGAGCAAGAGAAGAGTTTTTTCTAGCAGGGTCATTTGCATGACTTCTCTTCTACCTGCTGCTCTATTGTTTGACTGTGATGGTGTGCTTGTTGATACTGAGAAAGATGGGCACAGGGTCTCCTTCAATGATACTTTTAACGAAGTACGTAGTGTGCAATGCTCGTTGCCTTTGATTACTTTTTGCTGTCTGGACGCGGGTTTTGATTTAGTCCTAATATATCCATACCCTAATTTGTGAAAATAACTTGATGATTCGGTTTATGATTCCTGTGTTGATATCATATTTGGTTGATTGAACAGAAAGAATTAGGCGTTACTTGGGATGTGGATTTGTATGGCGACTTGCTCAAAATTGGAGGTGGGAAAGAAAGGTAAATCTGTCTGATCAGTCACTGTGTAGCTGTTTCATATTGTATCAGTGCTCAATCTTTTGGAAATAAATTTGACTTTTGGAACTCTTCAGCAAATTTGATGGAATAGTTGAACAGTCAAAGTTTAATTGAATTAGGTGATTTAAGAGTTGTCTTACAGTTATATGTTTCTAGATTCAAATGAATCTAACTTTGAGTCATTTGAAGTCAGCTAAAGAGAATTACCATGAAATAAAGACAAACTGGTCAATTTTTAATGTTATGCAAATTATATTGTGTTTATTGAAGGTATTTCCTTCATTGTATTCTAACATCAAGTGACTTTAATTCTATAAATAGTCATATAATGTCTCATTGCAAGAGTTAAGTATAAAATTCTATCGCGATAGTACTTAAGTATTTGTCAGACTATTGTTTTTCCAACAAGTCTAACGAATTGTCTGCAACTACAGTAGGCGAATGTGTACTTTGGAGCACTAGGTAACATATGAAGGTGTAATATTTGAATTGGGTTATTTTTGTTATTTGCAGGATGACGGCCTACTTTAACCGTACCAGTTGGCCTGAAAAGGCTCCAAAGCGTGAAGAAGAAAGAAAGGAATTCATTGTTTCACTTCATAAAAGAAAGACTGAGTTGTTTATGGCCCTTATAGAGAAGAAATTGCTACCTCTTCGGCCTGGAGTTGCCAAGTTTGTCTTTTGCATCATATGTTCATATTTTGAACTCGTTGTCATTCATTCTTGTGGTTAATTATTCAAGCTTCCTTTGGTTGCATCTCTTCAGCCAACACACTGGTTGATCACTCATTAAAATGTTCGTCCTGACTAATCGGTTAATCAAGTAATAACAGTCCCTTGCCAGTGATACCTGTTACCTAGCTTTGTATTGTTCTCGGTATAAACTTGATTTGTGGACTTCATAGTCAAGCAGATTTCAAATTGCAGATAATATCTCATTTTAGTTTCCCACTGGCAATCCTGAGCTTATTATGTTTCCCCTCCTATGTCAACAAGTAATAATATGGAGAGACATTGTTTGGTTTCCTTTTAGCAATTGCATGTTCTGCAAATATAAATGATGTAAAAAGAGTAATATGGCTTGCCAATTTATACAGGCTTATTGATCAAGCATTGGGAAAAGGAGTCCCAGTTGCTGTCTGCAGCACGTCCAATGAGAAGGCGGTAGGCATAACCAGGTTCCACGACTATTATATCCAGTACAATTTCTTCAGTTTTGTGATCAATACTAACAGATGGTTATCAAATTTGCACGTTTTCTCTTGGTTATTAAATTTGCACGTTTGCTTTCGTATATCATCTTTGATACATCACATCTCTTATTGACAAACATTAATGAAAAGACTGATCACCGAATTTGATCCAAGTATATTGTTCTTGCATTAGCCTTTTTAAAATGTTCAAATTTCTTGACATATAATCAAGTTTCCACAATCTTGTGTTTATGGCTTGGTTCATTGATAATATTGGAGATTACAGGTCAGATTCTTTGATTCACTTCTCATTGTGGTAGCCAAACTATATCAATTGATTTCAGGTGTCTGCCATAGTTTCATTTTTGCTAGGACCTGATCGAGCAGAAAAGATCAAGATCTTTGCAGGAGATGTGGTGCCTCGGAAAAAGCCTGACCCGGTATAATCTGCATCACCTCTTGGTTTTCTATTGAGATATCTGAAAATATGCAAAATACCTGCCCTCCAGTTCTTTGTTCTTACACACTACTTGCCACTTGTACATAGATTATCGTCAATTATTTCCAAGTGGAAATTTGAAATTGGTATGTCATCACTCTTAAAATCAGACAAGTCCAGCTGCTAAAAGAAGAAACTGTTCTTCGTTAGTGGCAAAAAGCTGAATGAAATTTTGTGTTACTCTTCCTCATTATTCATTTTCATATATAATGGCCTGTTATTTGTTTTAAACAGGCCATCTACACATTAGCAGCCAGCACACTAGGTGTGGATCCTTCAAGGTACTCATCATGTGCTAGACATCGTTGTACTTTGTAAATTGTAACGATAACTTTCTGCTAGCATTATATGCTTAACATAGATAAGATACGATGCAGAATGATGCGTGTTTTTCGTGATTTTGTGTGCTTCAGTTTGATAACAACTCAAATGCTACGTTCTTAGCTTTCTCTATACTTTGCATTTACTGTACAAGTAAATAGTTATTTTTTCAAGATTAAAGTCAAATGTTTCTCATCTCTGCAGTTGTGTGGTGATAGAGGATAGTGCTATTGGTCTTGCAGCTGCCAAAGCTGCTGGAATGAAGTGTATCGTAACAAAGAGCAGGTAAGTTGCTCTTACCAGCAGAATGTTTGACCCACTGCCCTTAATTTCCTTGGAGACATTACCCCCACCCGAAAAGCTTAGAAATACTTCTCTGAACTTTCAATTAAGAAACGAATGCGGTTCTAAAGAGCTTTATTTGTGAAGTAAGTTATCAGGTAAGACATAATCTCAGACCCTTGGAATGTCTCACGAGCTAAGAATGAGCTTTCTTGTCAGAATCCTTGTTTTATAATGCTCAATGTGTCATTTTTGAGGCCTGGAAACTACTTGGCCACTGTCTAAATCATATTTTTATGTTTCCTCTTCTGGTCTAACTTTTATTTAACTCAATTTATATCTTATAATTTTGATTTCAAAGTTGTTTTTTGTTCTTCACTATACATTTGTGACCAAGTTACGCACTGGATTATTTGGTTACAGTTACACAGCTGAAGAGGACTTCCTGAACGCAGATGCAGTTTTTGATTTCATTGGAGATCCTCCAGAAGAGCGCTTTGACTTGGCATTTTGTGCAAGCCTTCTTGAGAAGCAATACGTAAGCTAGTTCTCCCCACCAAAGTTGTAAGCCTCTGTTACTCTTTCCAATGATTTTGTTTGAACCATGATCTCGGTTACAATCAAGTTCGTCTGTACTCTGATAACTTCTAAGTTACTGTCGAACTCAAGTTTTGTATGCTATGCAGCTAATCTCCGTCGATGTTGGTAACAAAAAATTCTCTAGTAACCCCAAGACAAACCTCTCTCTATATGTTTATGCGATCCACAAGTAGCAAGACGAACTAGATTATATCATAGTTTTGCATTGTAACGGGGAGTTGATGAGTCCATTATCAAATAACACTACAACAAAGTAGACAATTGGCTACCAAAATAAAAACGTAGCTAATTGTTCCATTCCAAAAATGTCGCCTGTAGTTATTTGTGACGTTTTTGTTTCATTGCATAGAGTGTCACTAATTCCCTTTTCAAAAATCGCAGAGAAAAAACATTAGCTATGAAATGCATTACAAAAAATAGCTAAAAATCGAATATTGGCGGAAAAAATTTGGAGCCAAATGATTGACAATGAAAATAAAATCTAGCCGATAATTTTTTGCTACGTTTTTTTCTTTGTAACTATATAGCATTAGCTATATTTTTTATAACGTAGTCAAATGTTATTTATTATATTTTTTATAATATAGCAAAATGTTATTGTAACATTTTTAATAATGTCACGACATGCTATTTGTTACGTTGTTAACCCATGATACTGAATAAAATGTTTTGTATATAATATATCGACATTTTTTATTGTAAACTATTTGTTTATTATCATAAAATTAATTTGTAAAAAATATTATTAATTCAAAATGTCGAATATATAAAGTAGAATTATATAAATATCATTAACTTAAGCAATTCTGATAGACAAAATATTAAATAAAGAAATCACTTGACAAATTAGAATATATTTGACATATTGAAAAAAATGCTTAGATTACAAAAATATTGGAGCATAAACTAAACGACTACATAGTATTATCTATGTCCATGAACTTGTAATTATCCAAAAAGATTGGTTAAAATTAACTAAAAATATTGTGAGTATTGATACAAGAAGTATTTGATTTTGATTAAAGCAATTACGAGTTATTTTAAAAAGAATGTTGAAGTAATAAAATGAAATATGTGGTTGAACGCGTAAGAGTTTATTGCTTAACTTAAGTCTTAAAACCAAATACTTAGCGTAATGAGGAGCTTAAAAAAAATTAAAGCATATTGATGAGTGCCTAAGTGTTGTGACTTTTACCTAGTACTTGAAATGAAATGCATGAAATTGGCTGAACTCATCTTCCTATCTTTCCAAATCTTAGGTATTAAACTACCAAAGAAGATTATGAAGTTCATAAATTCCTTACACATTCTTCTTCTTTCAGTAATTTCACTTTAAATTGATTGATTCCAAAATCATCAAATACGAAATTATCAACCATCACACATTATTCTTTGCAAGTGTTGTTGTATATCAAATCTCTCACCAACCATCAGAACCAAATATAACATGTCTTAGAAAAACTCAATTGAATGAAGAAGATAAAGACAAAGAAAAGGCTCACTTGCATGAAAAAACTTTGACTGGTCCTCAGAACTCTCCAAAGCTGTTCTGATGGCAATGAGACTCTTAGCCTCTTGGATTACGGTTTCATTATCGTCCACTGAAAAAAAAATCCTTCACAAACACAAAGATAGAAGAGGAGCAACATAAATATAGAAGCAAGTAACCAATGAAAGAAAATTAAACACGAAATTCCAGATTAATTGTATAATTAATCAACACAAATCATTAACTCTAGAATTGCAACATACTGTATTCAATAATCAGATGGATAAATACCTGGAAATTGGGGAAACATTGAATCCATTATAGTTTTCCGTGAAACGACATGATCGAGACGCAGAGGATTTACTACTGCTATTCCGAACCTTAATCAGCAAAGGAACACGTACAGTTTTCAATGGGGCAACTGTATTTAAAGGTTGGCTAGCAGTAGGGCTTCCTGTGCTTTATAATACATGGGCCAAGCCTACCCATCATAGCAGGCCCATGGACACAGGCCCAATGACATGTTAAAGAGAGAATTACCATTGACATCTAATTAATCGGGGTTTGTACACAATATTTTATTATGTTAGTCCACAATTATGATAAAATTCTATCACAAATCACTAACATCACTTCAACTTACAAACATTATGAGTGTCCTTGACAGAGCACTATGCTTGTGAACACAATACATTGCCATATAAATTTTGGTACTGAACAATTTATATTAGCCGTATCTATCCATTAGTTGTGAGAGTAACTACAATTTAATTTCTTAACAATTATGTATTACTTAAATTTATCTTGATTGGTGCTATCTTTTAATTAGTTTTTCATATTTGCTATATTAGTATACAAAAATTCTTTAAATCAAGTATTTTGTGCCATAACTATTGGAGCTTGCTTGTGCTGCTGCTACTATTCACTATCATTGCTGTCCTCTATCATCGATTCTGGTTATGTTATAATCGATGACCCTATTATAGGCAAAGTTGCAAATATCGTATCGAATTTGGTACCGAATTGAATTCTAGTACGATACTATACCGGTACTAGTCAGTACCAGATACTGTTTCGGGTAATTTTTTTAAATTTACGAAATAGTCCCTAAAATTTTTATATTTTGCAAAATAGTCCATTGGTATATTATATAGTTATACTGTATATTTTACTAGTTTACTGTTTACATCAATTATGTTTTCAAAAATTATAATAATAAATAATAATCACAGTTAATATGAAATAATAATAATTTTTAAATATTTCACATATAAATAATAACCACAATTAATATTAAAAAAGACAATCATCATCATACAAATATAAAATTAAGAATAATATAAATTATTTAAAATATTACTATACATTCTCATTATTTTAATAAATAATAATTACATCAAAATATCCAATAAAAAGAATAATAAATATCTTTAAATAATTTACAAAAAGTGTTCATGACAAAGAAACAATCACTACAAGAAAAATTAGTTTTAGCAACTATTATTAATGGTTGCTAAAAGTAAGAAAATAGTCGTTAAAAGTTATAGCGACCAAAATTGGGTTGGTCACAGGTAGTCACTATAGGGTTGTTACTAAAAGTGCTCAGTGACGAGTTATTACGTTGGTCGTTAAAAATGCATTATTAACAACC
>JANVCL010000007.1:22086696-22097371 GCA_026546855.1 Erythroxylum incrassatum | reverse complement strand
AGTCATTGTCCCTTACATAACTACCAAAGGTAGTTAACGGTGTAGCAATTAAAAACACTACAGACAAAAACAGATGTGCTCTAATCTGTAAAAACGAAAAACACTTGTCAAAAGAAGTAGAGAAAACTTCTGGGAAACAAGAGAAGGTAGTAACAGTGCTTTAACCGGTGAAATTATATCAGGAATCCAAGTATGTAATTTCTATTTTTTCCTACGCATATATCATTGATCCTTGGAAGATGCATAATCTGTGTGGTTATGTTTTGTGATTGATCTGTTCATTTTATACTAACAAGTATATCCTTGTTACCAGTTGTGGTCACAAAAATGTTAGCCTCTGCAACCACATCTTCCAAGGCTAGCACGGGAATGCCCTCCATGAGAGCTTGAAGGGCACAAATTGGATTGATTTATGTGACAACAACACGAGTGCCAGCAGACCATCAGGGAGGGAATGGCAACTGATTTACCTTGCTCTAAGTGACTGAATCGTTCACATTAATGACAGGAAATAGGAGAGTACCAGTAGCCTTCATCTGGTACAACCTTTTAATGCTAGTTGCAGTCTCCTCTGATACACCGACCAGTCGTTCCTTCATTCGACAATATCTCTTGTGGTCCACAATCAGCCCTTCCTTTATAATCCCCAAAAGGCCAAAACGATCCGATTGCCTTCACTCCCTCGTGAATCAACAACGTAACATTATCACCGTCACCGTCATCGACAATCAGGTCCGGGCCCCCACCGAGGCCCCAGTCAAGAGCCTTCTCAGTGCACCACTAGTACTCCTCGAGAGTCTCACCTTTCCATGTGAATACGGCGGTAGAATCACGGGCAATGGCAGTGGCTGCGTGGTCCTGAGTTGAGAATATGTTGCAGAAGCACCATCGGACCTCGATGCTAAGAGCGGTTAGGGTTTTGATTAAGACGATAGTTTGGATTGTTATATGGAGAGAGCCAGTGATTCTGACCCCTTTAAGCGGTTGGCTTGGACCGAACTCGACTTGACAAGCCAAGAGACCGGGCATTTCGACCTCGACTAGCTTGATTTCCGGCCGCTCGAAGTCGGCTTGTGAGAGGTCCTTGACCTTGAACTCGCGACCGGCTAGGGTTTTGAAGACGGTAAGTGACATTATTGTTCGGAAGTGTCGTGGAGAATAGGGTTTTGTATAACAGGTAGTGAAGTGAAGAACACAAAGCGGGGCATCTCCGTTATATATAGGCGCCAAAAACGACGTTTCATTTTGAGATTTTATTGCAAGCATGATTTTAGTTCATTGCTCTGTCGCTATCAGCGAATCGCCGTATCTAAAGTCTAAAGGTTGACCGATTTCTATATTTGTCAAATTACACATATATGTGTCTATTTCTTTACAGACTTCTTCTCGGAAATATCTAATAGTTCATTTTCTGCTCCTTTGCGATTTTCTTTACTTTTTGTCAATTATTTAAAAATATGATCGATAAAATAAGAGATTTAATATTTAAAAAATTTAATTAATATTATAATATCATAAAATCAGTTAAAGATCAAATAGAATTAAAGATTTTGAAATACAATTGAAAGAGATTGTTATTAGTTATCGAAACTTTTGAAGTTTAATTGAAAAGAGAGATTATTAAATGACATTTAATTAATTTATCTTAATTTATAAAAACTTATTAATTAATAAAAATTGACCGACTAATTAAAAAATTGATCAATTTTGAATAACAAGAATTATTAAAGTAAATCAAACCGAAAAGTTAGACGATTCAAGATTTTTATGATTAAATCAACCAAATAGGATGAGTTTTTTAATCTTTAAATTTTGTCAGACTTAAAAATCACACAAAAATCATGTGATTGTTGTGATTTTTTATAATTGTAGAATTCACTACAGTAACTCTTTGAATAATTAATAAAATTATTTTGAATGAACAATAAATAAATTTTATAAACATTGATAGCATTAATAAAATATTATTTATCTTCTTAAAACTTTTAAGTCACTTTACAAGATAATTAATAAAATTGAATTTTAATGCTAATTTAGAGAACTTTTAGAACTTGGATTTACAAGGGAAAGGCTTATTCAACCCATTGATCTTCACAAGCCTCGTGGTCGTGCTTCCAACTTGGGAGGCCTATTTAACCTATGATACATTTGTATTTTGCATTGAGAGTGTCCAAAGCAGACACATGCAAGCCCGTTAAATTGTCAAAGCATAGTGGTCGTTCAAGTTGTTACATTTGCAAAACCCTCCAAAAACTTATGGGTTTTTTTTAAGCGAATACAAATTTATAAATAAAAAGGAAGATTCAAATACAAACAAAATCAAAAAGGCCAAAGGAGGCCTCAAAGAAATAAAAACAAAGTAAACAAAAAGCCACAAGGGCCCTCAATACAAAGCTAACTAGGCAGCTTCCAGATATGTCGATGAAGATCAGGTATCTAAAAACGAGTCTCGAGGCTTAGAAAATGAGAACGGATAAGCTCGGTGATGTCCACAATAATTTCCTGAGTCAAATGATGACGGTTGCTAAAAATACGGTTGTTCCTTTCATATTAAACAAAGTAAACAGTGGTAGAAAGAACTAACCGCGAACGAATAGTCCTGAAGTCCTTCAGCTAACGAAGATGGGTAGTAGCCCACTAGAGGAGAGGGGACCAAGAAATCGAGGGCCAAGCAGTGGAAGTCTTTGTTGAGAGAGAATCCTAGACGAAAAAGGAGAACCTGCACTGGAAGAAAAGGTGATCATGTGTCTCAGCAAAGGAGCTATATAAGACACAAGTCAAGTCTGACAAAACTCCAAATAGCTAGATACTGTCTATAGTCTGGAGTTGCCCCTGTGAAGCTAACTAGAGGATGAAAAAGTGTCGCAGGATGCGCCCTGGAAACCATAGTAAATGATGGATCAGATCCACTGGTCGTCGAGTTCGGATAAGGTTTTATGCAAAGTCAACTGAAATGACCTCGGATGAGTGACCAGTCTAAACCCAACTGTTCGAATGATGGGCACAAGGCTGAAGATGGATAGAGTCCCATGCCTACTGCAACTCACTACTCCCCTCAACGAAAATTCACTCTCCAGAATGTATAATCTTCGAGAATCGAGCATCCCAAGAGAGCACAATGGAAGAAAGAATTCGAAACGAAAATCGATCACATGGTGGGTCTTGATCCAGCAACCAATAATCCTACCATAATGAAGTTTCCCGACCATCCCCTATACATGCCACAATAAGACCTCTGCATCACTCTCGGCTCAACAGAATCTTCCGCCAAACCTAGGAAGAACTCGATGGGACTCGAATATGCCAAAGTGATCTACCTCTTAAAAAAACATTATGTACACACGTAGCTTATGTGGAAGATTTGTTTGCGAGCAGTCGCCATACATGCTTAAACATGGCAGCCCTGTTCCAGTCCCTAACCCTCTTAACTCCCAAACCACTCTCCTACCTTGGTAGACCAACTGAAGCCCATGCCACCTTAGCCCCTGTGTGGGACAAAGAAGTACCTCTCTAAAGAAAAGCTGAAAGTATATTCTCAATATGATGAGAAATACTAGCATGCAGTATAAACATACTTGACCAGTATACTTGAATAGAAAAGAGGACATATCAGATCAGCTGCAGACAACTAGCATTGTAACGCCCCTTACCTTAGGGTACATACTAGGACGCCCGGCAGACATTCTAGTATATAACCCATGATAATGACGCGCTACGATCAATCACTACATTCACTTAACATGGCAATATCTATATTTATTCTCTTATAAACACCATACGAAAAGTCACAATATTTAAAAACCAACTTTTCATCATTTCATTTCATAATTATACAATGTATCTTTCAACATTCATACTTATACAACATCATAGCCTAATACAAAAAGTGCTACATGAATGAGGAAATATACAAAATCAATATAATCTGTCCAAACCCAGCTGACCGACCTTTTAGCCATTTCTTTTCTTTCCCAAAAGTACAAGTCTACATAGCTTGTAGCGTCCCTCAGTAGTTAATATAGTCTCTCGGTCTTGAAAAGTTAACGTTGCAATTTTGATGAGTTTTGTAAACTCAATGAGGTAACCATTATCGATGGTTTACTCAATTCATGCATCACATCAATACACGTAACATATTATTCACATCTTTTTGCATATTTATAAAATATCACATTTCACTTTCAGAACAATTATCATAATCCTTTCATTCATATACAATAGACATATCAAGTATAAATGCAATACACATAAGACTCACTTTCATTTATTATTGTGATCGATTGTCTTTTTACTAGCTCATATCCCTTAGTGGATACCGAGCTGTGTCAAATTATATCCAATATTCCTTAGTGGATACCGAGTACATTCATAATTGAGCCTAAGGCTCTTTTCACATTCTGAGCTTTAAACTCTTTTTCACTAGCGACTCCGGTTACAACTTCCTTGATCTTACATGCATTCATGTGTTGAAATGCTTCACATATCATTTTCTCAATCAATCAGATGGTTGCACATTGTCATTCAAATCACATTTATCATCGAACCCAAGGTTCGGCATTCAACATCATTGTTGAGTAACATTTATTCCATCACATTCACATACAAGGAGCACTTCAATATATCATTCATATATCACAATTATCGGACCTTCATTGTCCGGAATCAACACAATCAGTCACATTCATCTATCATTCAAAACACAATTTAAAGCAAACAGTAATTGAGAGAAACCGTCGAGGTTACTCACTAGTCACTCCCAAAGCTAAAGCCTGAAAGTTTCGACAACGTCTGGAGGTTAACATTCCAATTGCCCCTCTATATCAAATAACATACACATATATTACAATTTCCACAATTATAAGTGTTTAATAATGCACATGTATGTAATGAAATATGTACATTGCGTGTTTATGACAATCCCGGGTATTTTTCTATTATCCTCGTCACATAATCCATCCTATCTCAAAACTCACCTAAGTATAATTTATACTTAGGTTTATGCCTCAACATTTTCGGACTATTCCTATACTAAAATAGTACACTATACTCAACTTCCATCCAGAAATTGAAAGTCTTAGAGACTGAATTAGAATTCGATTTGTTCAGACAATCTGTAGCCCTATGTCTCTAGTTTACTCTAAATCAAAAATCATCCCATTTGGATGACTACATAATAAGATATAACTGAAATACCCAAGAATGTTTTGTGAAATCATACCAGTTCATACTATTCCAACATATTCCCTCACTTTCCTTCAATCAATCTTTTTCAAATCAATTTAGAATACTACCAATTTTTATAGAGAGATAAAACAATGTGTTAGGAACATTGATGAAGTAACGAGGTACGGTCACACCTCTCCTTGTCGTGATCACATCCGAGGCTACTCCCAAGGTGTGGTCGCACCTTTCCTTATCGCGATCGCACACAAGGCTACTCCCAGGGTGTCGGATTGCACCCTGCTTCCTTGCGATCGCAATCGAAGCTTTTATACATCATGTGCAACATTACTAACTTAAAATAATCATATCTCTCAACTTCGATATCCAAAAATTTCATACTTTATTCCGTTGGAAAGCTAGAAAGATAAGCTACAAGTTTCAAGAAGACAATTTTGTCAAAATCTTCCGAGATCAATATAGTTTTCCCCTGAAGTCAGACCACACATTTCCCCCCTTTTTCTCTTTTCTTCTTTCTATTCTAAACCAACTTCTCTAACTTATCTTCTCTCAAATTCTCTCTAATTTTGTCTTCCATGCTACCCAACATATTCAAAACATATCAAAAAAATTCAAGGTATTAACATTAACCATGAAAAATTAGAAAAATGCATTCATTTACTTCGTTTTTGTTGCATATTGCTCATCTTCTTCATGTTCTGCATTTCACCATTTTCTGCACTACAACTTTTATGTACATTCCCTATTTTTCTTCTTAACTTTCATTTTAAACAATCTTTCTCATCTCCAAACATCATCATACAACTATTCGTCAACTTTAAATGCATTCTTTTATTCATCTCTAAAAACACTGTAAACTCACGTATATAGTGAATACACAACCATAAGTAGAACATTTACTTGTTTTTCTTTTCAAATTTTTCTACACTTAATCATAAACGTTTCCTATGATCTTTCAACTTATAAATTATTTCTACTCTTTCTACTTCATTACAACTCAGTATCATTCACAAACCAATCCATAATCTATATTTGATCATTAACCAAAACAAAACATATATATTTACACATTCATAAACAATTTTTTGCACTCATCTAAACACCACTTTGATGATTATTCAACCTCAACATCATCTTTATAACAATATATGAATTATTTCCCATCACACATATACAAGAGTAAGACATTTACATAGACTTTTCATCATCCATGACACACACATAAAAAGTCATATAATCAAGTCATCAATCTTACATTTCTCATCATTTTAGTTCATTTAACAATACCCATGAAAATTAACAATCTACTTACTTGATTTTGCTCCAAAATCTCACTCAACCCTAGCTTCACACACAACCCACAATCATTATCTTGAAGGTTGGAAGGCTTGGATTTTCTTATGGAAATGAAGAAGATAACATGAAGGAAGTAGCAAGTGAAAGATGAAAGCAAGGTTCAATATGGGTGAGGTGAGAGTGAGTGATGAAAATTGAGAATGAAGGAGAAGAAGAAGAAGATCCCACGAAGAAGATGGAGAGAGCAAGAATAAAACACTTACTTGGTCTTCTACACTTACTTAATCTTCTAAATTGAAAGCATCGTGAGAGACAAACAAAAAAAATAGTCTTTTAACTTGGCAAGTGACACTTGTCACTTTCCACATGTCCAATTTCTATAAATTCAACTATGTTCTATTATTTAACTAGTCCATTCAAACCCAAATTTCTTCCATATTTTTAATAACACTAGTCATTAAATCCCAATGTCATTTATCAAAATTTTCATTATCATTGGACAGTAAATTCTACTACCATTTATTTTTTGCCTTGCCACTTGGTATTTTTCCTAGCCCAAAAATACCCTTAAATTTTAGAAATTTTCCTAAAATTCACCAAAACTTCTAAGTTACTAAATACACTCTCTAAATCAGTTTTCAACATATAAAAACCACAATTCTCAATATAATCACATTTATAAATAATTATACCCAGAATTATCCATGAATGCATGTACAATTATTTTCATGTGCAGAAGTTCAATATTCACGTTATGTGTATATCATATAATGCATGAGCATGCAATGCATTTCTAATCTTTCATATTTACTATTTTAGCCTTAATATAGGTAACGAGATGTTACAAGTATAGCTAAGAGACGCTAAAGTCAACAACCTAATCTGGGAAAGAATCCTCTCAACCAAAGGTAAACAATCTGAATGGCTCAACCAGTGATAAGAGAGACCCCCAAATATCGAATCAAACGGGAGCCTATCTAAATATTAAGCACTCTCTGTAAAGAAGCAAACTCATCCTCGGAGATACCTGAGAAAAAGACTCGACCCTTAGCCGAGTTTATAGCCAAACCAGATACTCTCTCAAAAGTCGCCAGAGCCTGTCGAATAATATTAATAGAAGCCAAATATGCCTGATAGAAAATCATCAAATTATCTGCAAAGCAGAAATGAGTGAGGGAAGTCGAACTACATCGCCAGTGGAAACAAAAATTAGGTATCGCAATGGCCTCTCTTATGATCCCATCCAACCCCTCTATGGCTAACACAAACAGGTAAGGAGAGAGGGTGTAAGATCCCACATCGGTTGGGAAAGAGAACGAAGCACCCCTTATAAAGGTATGGATACCTTCCCCTTACAGATGCGTTTTACATGCCCTAATGCACCGGATCCTATCAAAACTTCGAAGATAAACGTGCTAGGGGTAGAACAGTACCAGGATGGGTGACCTCTTGGGAAGTCCTGTGGAAAAACAAAACCTTGAGGGTGTGGACCACGAGCCACTTAAAAAGGCCCAAAGCGGACAATATCTGCAAGCGGGTGGTTTGGGTTGTTACAATTGGTATCAAAGCCAGTACCCGGGCCATTGTACCAACGAGGACGTTGGGCCTCCTAGGGGTGGATTGTAAGATCCCACATCGGTTGGGAAGGAGAACGCAACACTCCTTGTAAGGGTGTGGATACCTTCCCCTTGCATACGCGTTTTCCATACCCTAACGCATCATCAAAACTCTAAAGTTAAACATGTTAGGGCCAGAGCAGTACCAGGATGGGTGACCTCCTGGGAAACCCTTTGAAAAAACAAAACCATGATGGTGTGGACCACGAGCCATTTAAAAAGAACCAATGGGTGTGAACCACAAGCCACTTAAAAAGGGCCAAAGCAGACAATATATGCAAGCGGGTGATCTGGGCTGTTACAGAGGGGATCCATCTGTTGAACCCGTTGTGTAGCTGAGAAGAAACCATGCAGCTCCCCGTTTAGGGCTACAGAGAAATGTGCAGACTGTAAACATGCTTCAATCCAACTAACTATACAAATAGGAACAACAATATTCCTCAGTTCCAATAGAATGAATTCCTAACTAACTATGTCAAATGCCTTACAAATATCAATCTTGAGAGCACATCGAGGAGGTGAGCGATGAAGATGATATTCATACATCAACTTCTGAGTAAGAAAAATAGTATTTGCAATCTATCTCCCTGGGAAGAAAGCCATTTGTGCTCTCCCAATCACCTCTGGAAGAACAACTTTAAATCGATTCACAATGACTTTAAAGATGCATTTATAAAGGGCGTTGTAGCTAGAGATCGGTCTAAAATCGTTTAGAGTCTGCGGGCTCTCTACCTTGGGAATCAAAGCAATCTAAGTGGAATTCACACAATGAGGTATAACAGAAGTAGAGAAAAGATGCCTCACGGTCGCCTTAAAGTCTGTTCCAATAATGTCCCAACATCTCTTATAAAAGAAACAAGTATAGCCATTAGGGTCCGAAGCCTTATCCTCCGGTATGGAAAATAGAGCACCATGTATCTCATTATCTAAAACTGGGCTCTCCAGGGATGGAATAAAATCCTCCAGGATACATTGAGTGAAGAATTGAGCAGCATCCACTGAAGGTACCGAGGGGGTGAACTAAGGATGTCCTGGAAGTAACAAATTGCCAATTGTCCCAGTACTCCTTGATTTGTGATAACAGTGCCCATCTTATCCCGTAAAGTATGAACCCTACCTCGAACATGTCTGTGAATTAAGAACTTGTGAAAAAAAACTAGTGTTCTAGTCACCCAAAGCAAGCCACTAGATCCGAGATCTCTGACGATAAAACGACTCCTCATCATGAACTAAGCGAGAGTATCTGCGAACAAAATCACGCTCAGATATACCTAACTCCTCTAAAAGTGGTGAAGCATCCAAGGCGGCCTGCTCTGATGCCCACTAGACCTTGGTCGCCCTAACTATGGCAAAGATATGGCTGTAGTCCCGAAAGTGCAAGGACTTTAGCTCCTGCTTCAACACCCTTGGTTTTCGAGTGAGATAAAACATCAGATCCCCCCTCACAGGTATGGGCCATACCTTACTAACAATCTCCAAAAAATTAGTGTGATCAGCCCAACATTTCAGGAGCTTTAAAGGAGTAGGAGGTCGTCGTCTCAAAACACCAAACTGAATCTCCATAGCACTATGTTCAGATATATCCCGAGGCAAAAACTCAGTTGTGGTACCAAGAAAAAAAAGAAAACTATGAAGATTTTTTGAAACTCCAATCCAACCGCCAAAGAATAGAACCCTACCCCTCTTGACCATTATGCTAACTATAACGCAATCACCTGAATAGAAGCCACAAAAGCTCAAAATCTTGTAAACACTGACCAAACTCATCAATATGGTTGTACCACCCTGTGTCTCCACCAACTCTATCCGAATGACTCAAGATAGCATTAAAATCTCCCAAAACCAACCAAGGTGTGGAGGTAAATCTCCTAGCGTGAATTTGCAGAAAATCTTAAAGTTCTTTCCTAGATCGTGGATTAGAGGAACCATACACAACTATCAATCCAAAGGTAGTACCCTCCTGCAATCGGGTCACCTCGCAACTAATACCTTAAGGCATAAAAACTTGACACTAAACCTCATACATACTTGGATCCCAACATAATAAAACTTGATAAGTCAGTTGATCCGTCGGGTTACTCAGATAGTCCCATCCCCGACAAGTATCAGAAACTATACTCTCTAGGTTTTGAGAGGCTACATGATGTAAGCAGGAGCAAGGATCACTATGGAGATGGCGTGCATGATAGGGGCGAGCTTGTCATTCCAGTTGGATCTATGTCTAAAGCTAGGACCGAGAGACTCAAGGAGGCTCTCTATGCGCACGTGGGCTAATTTGTGGAGAGGATGGAGTGCATCAAGCCTGTTGGAGGAGAGCTATCTGAATCATAGCTCAAATAGATTCATTTATCTCAAATCTTTGGATTGGACTCACTTGGTACTTGAAGACCATTATATTTTTGGATCGCGTACGGTCCGAGTATTCACAATACATTGCGGAAAAGACCATACAACAACATGAAGTATAGTCAAAAATACCAAGGATGTACGAAAATACCTTATTTTCGTGGATAGGTTGATTCTTTTTCGGATTCCAAGACACTGCAAACGCGAATGCCCTCTACCGGTATCCACACGAGTAT
>JANVCL010000007.1:22068963-22083448 GCA_026546855.1 Erythroxylum incrassatum | reverse complement strand
CATGAATACATGAAATATAATAGGAGTTGTGACCAGAGTAGTCAATGATTAGAGCTTAAAGCTCACCGAGTGAAGAGAGCTTCGTGCTCAGATATTGATTCAGAGCCTCAGGCTCAATGATAATGAGCCTTATATGGGACAGTCAATAGAGCTTCAAGCTCAACGATCAATGAGCCCTATATGGGACAGTTATTAGAGCTTCAAGCTCAACGATCAATGAGCCCTATATGGGACAGTTTCAATGAGCCCGATATCCAATGGGTACAAGACAGTTAAGACACTCGGTCACAACAAAGAATTAAATGAAAATTTGGTCTCATGAACATATGCATGCATGATACATGATATGATTGATTTAATTGTATTTAATGGGAATATGAAACTGTCTTGAATGGGAATATGAAATTGTATTGAATGGGGATATGAAATTGGATTGAATGGGCATGTGAAATTATAGAAATGTGAAATTGTATTGACAGTGAACTGCATAAGAATTTTATGAATGATACAGTGTATAGAGCATGAAATCATATGCTTATGTGAAATGATTGATCATATGTATGGGATACAATATGGTTGCTCATGCAATGATGCAAATGACATGGATCTAATAAGAGTGAATGTGAATTGATTGATCAAATATATGTGTTATCTTATATGGTTAATGAATCGCACTATTTGAATTATGTATTGGGTGACTGGGTGAACCATCGATGATGGTCACTCACTGAGTTTGCAAAACTCACCCAAATTTGCATCTATTTTTCAGGGTTCAGAAGAATACCCGTTATTCTACGGGAGTAGACTTTTAGCATGCAGAGGAAAGTTAGGGGTCGGGATCAGTTCGCGTCTGCATTAGGATATTTCTTATTTTGTGTAAAGTGTATTCATTGAATTCTGCTCAGTGTATAATTGGATGCTTCAGTTTGTATTTGATTATTTCAGCTTGTAATAAGTGCTGACATATGGGAATTTGAGTAAATGAGGTTGATTACATATGAATATTGCTGTGTATATCAATGTATTCCAATTGGAAATGTTTGTGAACGTTTTGTACATTGAAATGGGCCCTAATGGCTCAAAGTAACATGGCTTGTAACTGAAACGCGTTAGAAATGGAATTGGGCCCCAAATCGACTAGTGACACTGTTTTGATTGTAAAGTCTTTAAAACAATGTTTTATTAACTTGTGAATTGTTTTGGCCCAAATTGAAAATAAACTTTTGCATTTGTTCGTGCTTTAAAAAAAATTGGGTACTAACTTTGATTGATTAAGTGTTCTAGCGTGCCACCCTCGCAGGTTACGGACTCGGATATCACCGTCGATATCGGATTTGGGTCCTGCGGGAATGGGATGCTACATTTCTGATTCGATTTACTTTAATAACTCATGTTGTTAAATATCGATCAATTTATTGGTGACACATTCAGTTAAACTGTTGTCTCTTACCATATCAAAATTTGGCACTAATATTAGTTGTTACAAAGGTTTTCTTAGACATCAGTAGATTTTGTAAATTAAAAATCTTATTTTTCAATTAAATTTCAAATTTTTCAATAAATAAAGATAAGTTCATTCATTCATATATTTAAATTCTTTAATTTTATTCAATCTTTAATCAGTTTTATAACAATCTAATGCTAGTTAAACCTTAAACTTATTATCTTGTCGATTTAACTTCCAATCCGATTTTTAAAACATTGTTCTACTGTAATAAAAATAACATAAATAACTCAACTTAGACTTAATCTGTATTAAAGTTAACAATTAAATTAAAAATATACATAGATTCATATGAGATTTAGGTTTAGGGGTGCTCAATCATAAATTTATATTTTTAATAGGCTGATTTAAACTTATTTTAGTTGAACTAAGTCGAAAATTTTTAAAATTAAACCCAATAAATACACCTAAATTATGAATTAAATTTGAATTTAAGAAAGCCAAATTATTCTAATTCAAATAGTTTAAATAAAATAAGATAATTTACTAAAAAATCTAAACAAAAGAGTAAAATTTATTATCATTCTTAACATAAAGGGATGAAAAATAAGAGATTCATTTGGCCTATTTATATAACTAACATGGAACCTATAATTTACGATATGATTTTTATTCAACAATTCAGTAAAAATTTCGCATTTAAGATTTAATATTATACAGTCTTACCTTTAAATAGTACAAAGGATTATATAAATAATTTATGGTATAGATGGCAACCCCAAACATATTGAACAAAGAGAGAGAGAGAGCAGTTGGTTAGTTGTAATGTTATGATGATGCCGGTTTAAGTTTAACCTTGTTTAATTAAAAGCTGAACCACATTCCAATCCGTAATCAATTAAAGTAACTTGAAATGTTTAGTGTTAATGGTCATCGAATCGTGTGTAGACTTAGCTGCATTGAAACTTACACCCACGCCGCATTAATCTTAATCATAATGCAAAATTGAAATGTTTGTTAATCTTAGTTGTCTTCATGTGAAGCTCTCTTTTCTATTAGTCTAAAGTGAGTCATTACCTTATCTACGCATGGTGTACGATATTATGACCATCCATGACTATTACTACCAAAGGCCCCAAAATGATGGAACTACGTACCTTGAGGTTGGGAGGTTATGTAGCAAACTCAATTAAAAGGTTTGGTTAAAGGCCTAATGAAAGATTCAACTGAACCACCAAGCACAAGATGCCACCATCAAACGCTTGTCTTTTTTTGTCTCGATGTCGATAATTGGATTGTATTGGACTCCACAACAATACGATTAATGCATCCAATCCATGCTTGTTCTTAATCTTATAGTTATACTCCATTAAACTTTTTTTTTTAAAATTATTGGTGAATGTTGGCCCACATTTCACTCCCTCCCTCTAGAATTTAGACAACTACCTCCATTCCGACTTCATCTTTATGTTATAATGTTTTAAAAGTCGAACCGTTTTAACTAATTTTATAGTGAAAATTTTGAACTGACTAATTTTTCGGTTTGGTTTAATTTAATAATTTTTGTTATTAAAATCCGATCATTTTATTAATTAATCAACCAAATTTTATAAACTAAGCAGTTTGATAAACTAAACTAAACCAATTAATTTTTATTTAACAGTCTATTTTTAATTAAACTTTAAAATTTTCGATAATTAAGGATAATCTTTTTCAATCAATTTTTAAATTCTTCAATTTTATTTAATCTTTAACTCATTTTATAATAGTTTAATATGAGTTGAATTTTTTAAACCTTAAGCCTCTCATCTTAGCGGTTTAACTTTCGGTTCGGTTTTGAAAATATTGGGTTAATGACGATATGGAAACTACTAGATTATATGTTTATTAGTTAAAATTTTTAAATAAATAATTCTTAAATTAATTATTTTAAATAAATAATTTAAGATTTGTGTAAATTTTAATTATTCTCCAACCACACCAACAAATGCGTGGACCAAGAGGATCATTTATTTCGGTAACTTAGTTTTAATTGATGCTTGGATCACTTGTGCATAGGGTGACCAATATATGTATACTCTTGGAAGGATCAATAGCATCAAGAACACGAAATGTTTGCAAAAATAAAATTTTGTCTAGCTAATTATTAATGTCAATGTAATTACACTTTTATTATTGATAATAATCAAATATTAAATAAAAATTGATTATATGAATTGATTAAATAAATAATTTGTTTTAATATAGTACACAATTTTTAATGATAATGTTAATAAATAATAATTTTTTATTGAATTAATAATGAATAGGCAAAATTTTAATTTATAAACTAATATTTATTCACTAATGTATTTTAATTATTAAAATAATGTTATTGTTTAAGGTTTTAATATTCTAGAATTTTATTCCATCGATAAATTTTAAAAAATAATATATATATATATAATTTAATAATATTAAATTTTAAAAATATATTTATTAAATAATTATTCAAATTTTGAAAATATTTTATTCTTTCAAATAATTTATATTAATTAAAAATTTTCAAAATAAATAAAAAATTATATTTGTTATAAGTCTTAGTAGTAATTAAGATTAAAATTTAAATAAAATATTTAGTTAACGGTAAACGAAATTATGAATGAATATTTTTATGATTTTCGTAAAATATAAAATTGTAAATTCAACAAATTCGACTTTTTATTCAATCTGCAAATAAAAATATAAAATCAAAAATCACAATAAAACTAAACAGATCCTAAGATTTAATTTTTGAGATGAGAAATTTATTTTCACTAAGGGAGTGCTTGTTTGGGGTAATAAAGAAAAATGTATGGGTATGGAATGAAAATTCATGTTTGGTATTAATAGGGGTAACACTTTTATTTTTTATTTTCAGCAATACTCTATACCTGTAGATTACTAGAAGAATGAGATTCATTGATAGTTATACTCTATTATCATTTCTTACTATATTTATTCCTATTCTTATTTCTATTACTTTTTGTGAACTAAGCGCTCTCTAAATAGATAACTCATTTTAATTTAATAAATCTCGGGATAATTTGACGTTAATACAAATTTAGGCAATACAATTGGGAACTTGTTCACCGAAAGTGAAGGGTTTTGTGGGTTTGATGTGAAATAACAAGGAAATTGCATGTGCTAGTGCAACCCACAAAGTCTATTGGCTAAGAAAAAAGAGACCACGTGGCAGTGACCCACATAAAGCACGTGTTGCATGGACAACAGGAGTTCCCTTCCCTCGCAGCTATAACCCACCCACCATCCATTTCCAAAAAGCCACCTGTCCAATACATAAATAATATAAATATATATTAAAATTAAAATAATGGGAAGCCAACTAACATGGCTGGCCAATTTGATTTGCTGATCTGTAGGCCCTAACTGCCTTAACAGAGGTCCTCACGTTGCTTTTTGTCTCCACTTATTGGCTCCCCTCAATAATTGATAAAAGTATATCATACAATATCAATATCAAACGGCTCTCCTTTCCCTTCAAATCCATAATCAACGGTGAAGCTTCGTCCACAAGACACAAAATCGTAGAAAGAGGAACTGAATATTCCCCCATGTGAGGCCGTTGCTTTCGCCCCCTAGTCAGCCAATCAACGGTTGCTGTGGCCACCGCTTGTCGTTGACAAGCGGTGGCTCAAGAGATCGCAACCGTGCACTTAGTGATATCAATTGTTATTTATTGTGATTTTTTCCGGCGAACTTTGCGGTCTGGAATTTTGGTTTTGAAGAAATTTGACAGGAAAATATCAGATAGGCCCCACATTGCTTAAACGAAGTTTGATTTGTTGGGCAAAAGCATGTGATGTGTTTGGTTAAACGTTTAATCTATTAAATATTTTGAATAAATGCTTGGAGAAATTGCATTTTTTTATTTTCTATGATGGTTTAAACAAAATAAATCTTTATTTTTATACAATATATCCATACTTAAAAAATCCAATGAGTTCAGACAATTAAATCGTAAATGATTTATTGGTCGATTCTTGTTAGTTAATAAGTTCTTATAAATCAAAATAAATTAATTAATTTTAATTTAACAATCTTTTTTTAATTAAACTTTAAATTCTTCGATAATTATGAACAATCTATTTTAATCATATTTTAAAATTTTAAAATTTATTCAATTTTTTGTTAGCTGTATGACAATGCAATTTCGATTAAACCTTTCAATCTTTAAGCCTCTTATTTTATGTTTAACTTTTTACAAATTCTGAAATGTCATTTTTGACCTTTACTTTATCTTTAACTTAATATTGTTTATACTCACTTTAGTTCATAAAAGAATAAATGATTGCTATCATTGAGATTCAATAGTAAGAGGCTGATCCTCGATTAAGCAAGGTCAGGGTTTTAAATCTCATTTGTGAATGCAGCAATGTCAAATATTTGGTGGTAGTACTGAGCTGTCCCTTGGGGTCTTACAAGGTACGAGCAGGGATTATTCTGAACATGATAATAGCGTAAAGGTGCCTTTGACAATTCATGCCTCGTGGGTTTACCCAAAAAAAAAAACGAAATAACTATATTTACCAAACTCACTTTATATATATCTATGAAGAAGAGATTACAAAAACCAAATGATCTTCACAATTAATTTGGTAGTTAAATGTAGCAACAATGGATGGTGACTTGAACATTCAACTAAAATAAACTATATATCTAGTTATGACAATATATTGATAATGACTATTTCATGTTAACTAACGTACCATGTTTACATGTCTCAGGCTGATAAGCTATTTCATTAAGTTCCTTCTCCAATTCCTGTAGGCCCTTACAAGCTAATAAAGTCCTGATATTGGTTGATTTTAACTGCTACCTAGATCTTGTTTCTACTAATACTACTACTTTGTTGTATAGATAGGGCATCCCGTAAAACCACAAATCACGATACACCATCAAAACTATACCCCACAAGTTTAGTTTAATCAACCCCATTGAACCCGGCTTTAGCACCTTTATATATACCCCTACTCTTCCTTTACATTTGTATGTAAGTAACTTGCTACTCGAGATCATCTACTACTAAACTTTCAAAAAGAAGAAGAGGACTTTAATGGCAAGCCCTTCCTCGTGCTGTCTCTTCCTCTTCTGTCTCTGCCTAGTCCCTGCTTGCATTGAATCATCATCGCCTGTTCAGGACCCAGAACTGGTTGTACAAGAAGTACACAGGCAAGTGCACAAATGCATGGCTCCACTAACAAAAATATTGGTTGTTGGTGCTTTAAATGTGTGTTAAGTAACGTATACATTTTTTTGACAGGGCTCTGAATGCATCAAGGAGGAAGTTGGGGTATCTCTCTTGCGGAACCGGTAATCCCATCGACGACTGCTGGCGGTGCGACCCCAACTGGGATAAGAACCGGCAGAGACTCGCCGACTGTGCAATTGGGTTTGGCAAGAACGCCATTGGTGGTCGTGATGGAAGAATATACGTGGTTACCGACTCCAGCGACAACGACCCTGTTAATCCTAAACCGGGAACTCTCCGGCACGCTGTTATCCAAGATGAGCCGCTCTGGATCATTTTTGCTCGTGACATGACCATTCAGCTAAAGGAAGAACTGATCATGAACTCTTTCAAGACTATTGACGGCAGAGGAGCTAGTGTCCACATTGCAGGTGGTCCATGCATAACTATACAGTACGTGACCAACATTATAATTCATGGACTGCACATACATGACTGTAAACAAGGTGGGAATACTTACGTCAGGGACTCCCCACGGCACTATGGATGGAGAACTATATCGGACGGTGATGGTGTGTCCATCTTCGGTGGGAGCCATGTGTGGGTGGACCATTGTTCCCTATCCAATTGTAATGATGGACTCGTTGATGCCATACATGGGTCAACCGCTATTACGATCTCGAACAATTTCATGACCCACCATGATAAAGTCATGTTGTTGGGTCACAGTGATTCCTATACTCAAGACAAGAACATGCAAGTCACTATAGCCTTCAATCACTTCGGCGAAGGGCTTGTCCAAAGAATGCCAAGGTAAATTAATTTTATTGTCACCTGATTTTTGTAGGACATATAATAAATGTTAATTATAATTAATAATCATCCTTAACTAATATTTTAATTTTAATTTCACATTTTCAGATGTAGACTCGGGTATTTCCATGTAGTGAACAACGACTACACTCATTGGGAAATGTATGCCATTGGAGGGAGTGGGGCACCAACCATCAACAGCCAGGGCAACAGGTTTGTTGCACCTGACGACAGATTCAGCAAAGAGGTAATTTTGCTAGCCAGCTCCAACTGAATCTATGTAATGTAACCCATTTCTTGATTCTGACACACTTACATGCAGGTTACTAAGTACGAAGATGCACCAGAAAGTGAGTGGAGGAACTGGAACTGGAGGTCCGAAGGAGACCTAATGGTGAATGGGGCATTCTTTACAGCCGCAGGTGCAGGAGCCTCTTCCAGTTATGCTAAAGCTTCAAGCTTGAGTGCGAGACCATCTTCACTCGTGGGTTCCATGACGATTGGTGCAGGTGTACTCAACTGCAAGAAAGGTTCTGGTTGTTGATGATTTTTACGACCCTTTGATCGATCTGCTGTTCTGTGTAACGATCGACGTATTACCAAAATTGGTGTAGGAAGTAGAAAAGTCTACGTCTACTTTGTCTTCTTTTCCTTTTTCTGTTGTATTTAACCTTTGATACCGACCTCGGCTTGTTACTCTTGTAACCATTTGAAGATTCGCTTGATAGGGTTTAGAGAAAGCAAGTGAAGAAGTGTTGATTAAAATAGTAAATGTATGATTTCTTAATTGTATTAATATGGTCTCTTCTCTTCTCCAAGTTATACATGTACAAGTAGAAGGACAAAGGGAAAAAGACTACAAGTTAAGGCAGCAGAAAAGGTTCCATGTATAAGTAGTTGAGTTACGGCATTTGACGAAGAAACTTCAACCACCAAACTTAATTAGTTAAGATGGTTCAGTTCCTGTGGTGGACCATAGGTAGACCTAGGACCTAACATATAACGATGGGGGCCGGTGTTAGATTTTGGGAGAGGAGAGGAGTGAGGAGCACATGCGCTTCAAAATCTTGAGCTTCGGCCGTATCTTTGAAAAAAGCTACAGCTTTGTTCAACAAAATCGCCTCCATTATTTACTTATTATGGGTATCATCACACTCATTAGTGTTCCTTCGCTCTAACTTTTGCACATGACACTATCATCAGTGTAATCTAGCTGGACAGCTCCTCCTTAGCACGTCAAATCGGGTTCTGTGGTAGATAACTTTTAAGCAATCTTAAGCTGATTAAAGAATATTAGTTGTCTAATTATGTCAAATAATTAATATATTTATTTAGTTAAGAGTTGGTTGAGTTAGCGGTTGATTAAAGAGCATTAGTTGGTTGGTTATGTCAAATAATTAATATATTTATTTAATTAAGAGCTGATTGAGTTAGTTGATTTAATCAAATCAGTTATTTTTTAAAAATAATTTGGGAGTAACTTTTTAACCTATCTGCTAATAAAAAAATTTTACCAAAAGATAATTGTGTCATCAAATTCATTTCAACCTTTATGAAATATATAGGATTAACTACAACAGTTATCTATAAATTTATCACGGAAGTTTAAATTGACAAGCAAAATATTATTCATCGAGTAATTTTGCAAACAACATAAGGTATAAAATTAAAGATGTGATTTAGATTTTGTTAATGTTGTTGTTGTTGTTGTTGTTGTTGTTATTATTATTATTATTATTATTATTATTATTATTATTATTATTATTATTTATGTTCTATGTTTTTTATTCGAGTTATAACCTTAATTTTTGTATAATTAAATATCTAAAATCTAAATTACTATAAGAATATTCAACAAAATACTAAGATATATAATATTTATACCCTTATAAATTTTCTTAAAATCATGTCTTTATAAGTCATTTTACACATAAACAGCTAATACTAAATAGTTAATTTTATCAAATATTAAATAACAAACAGCTGATATAATCTGCTGGTCAAATCAGCTGATATAATCAATTTTCAACTAATAACTAATAAAATCAGCTAACAGTTAATATAATCAACTGATTGTCAAATAAAAACTCTATTCTTTACCGATGCGACGTAGTTTTATAGTAAAAATTATATTGTGTTATACACTGAACTTACAAAACAACATCATATTAGATACAAAATAGAATTATTGAAATATAGGATTTAATCCCTAATAATATGGAAAAAAAAGTAAATGTGCTTTTCAAATCAAAATTTGAGAAGGTTCTCAAACCTAAATTTAATTTATAATTGAATAAAATTGGTATGATAATTAAAAACTCCTTTTGTCATTTTCCAAATAAAGTGTGTACTTTATAGTGTTGGCACCTCCCATGTGAAAGCCGACAGGTGGGCTCATAAGTTAGTGATTGACAGTCGTCTTGTAGTTGCAGTTAGAGCTGGCCCATTGAGCTAAGAGTTGTCATGTAGTTGCAGTTAGAGCTGAGCCATTGAGCTTCTAACCTATTACCTATTTGCCTTGATCTACAAATGCCCATGCCAAGTCTCTCTCCGTGGAAAGGGGTTTCATCGTTAGTTTAGCTAATGTACATCCAATCCCTTAGAGGACGCACATAGGCCATAGCAACACAAGTTTCAAGTCAGTAATTTGTGCTTTTGTGATCTTCTAGACACGCAAAATATATAAAGCCTTATCTGAAACAGAGTTTCCAAACAGAAAATCTAATAAGTAATTTGTACACTTTCGCTTGTTTACGTCACAATAACACACGGCATGTGCTTCCACTAGTTTTTGTCAGAATCCATTTAGCAGATCGTACATTAATCTAGAGTTTTTTAAGTTTGTAAGTTTTTGATAAATTTATGCCCTGTTTTTAGCACATCGTACATTAATCTAGAGTTTTTTAAGTTTGTAAGTTTATGATAAATTTATGTCATATTTAACAATCAGTTGATTGTATTGACTGTTAGCTAATTATATCAATATTAACTAATAGCTGATTATATCACCCAATTTAATTAACAGATAAAATCAATTATTTATTAAAGATGCCTGGTAAAATTAATTATTTAAGATTAACTGTTTATGTGTAAAATGACTAATGAAGACATAACTTAAAAAATTATAAGAATATAAATATTATTTCGTTGAATATTTTTATAAGAATTTAAATTTCAGATATTTAATTTTACAGAAATTAACTTTATAACTCTAATAAAATTTTTTCCAAAAAAACTCTAATAAAAATATAGGATATATAATAGTAAACAATAATAATAATAATATTTCTAAAAATAATAATAATTGACAAGCCGATGATTTTTAGGTGTTTGGAAAAAACGGCTTGAGGAGATTCTGGAAGATCTACACACAAATCATAACTTTATCTTTTTAAAGTGAAAAATTTAAGGACTATTAGAGTATTAGTTGCTTAAAATGAAAAATGAATTTGAAGGTACAATTGTCTTTGAGTAAGATTTTTATTAGCTGATAAGTTGAAACGCTATTTGGAGTAGCTTTCAAAAAATACTCAACCAGCTCCTAACCGAACAAGTATATTAGCTATTTGACATAATCAGCTAATACTCTTTAATAAGTTGAAATATAACTTAATCGCTATCTACCAAACATCCCATTAATCACTAAAGGTTGGTTCTTTATTTCAAATTTGTTAAAATAAAAATAACATAATTTAACTTAGAAACCTTTAATTACAAAGGTTCTAATATCAGGATAATAAATCATTCAACTTAAAATTTGGTTTTGTTTAATATATAAAACATACTACTTATATCTTTTTTTATATATACATATATAATTCTTTATTTTACGTGTATATGAATAAATTATTAAATATGAGTACTAATTTGTAAATCATATCTTTAATTAAGTTATTTAATAAATAAAAATAAATTAATAGGGCAAACCTACTTGTAAGAAGAATTAAATTTGTGAATTAACAAATTTAAAATTAAATTTAAATAATATTTGTAATATGTTTTATTCTCGTTTTATCATAAAAGTGAAAAGTAATATCTGAAATATGGACCGAACCTAAAACCTCTGCACGCTAAATAAAACAATATTGGAGGGTATTGCTTGCTTATTTGATAAAACGGTGCGCTTGGTGGCCAGATTACTTTGTTCGAATGGTTTGCATTCATTTGGGTGGTGTGTTGTGACTTTATCTAACTCTTTTGGGTTAACCCTCAAGGTATTTTGATTAGGTATAAATTGTCAATACACCTTTAAGTTATTACCATGCTTAAATTAATTCTTGCTTGTGCCTTGTATGATCTCAAGAGGCGGCTCAGCACTATCACCAAATATTTAACACTGCTATATTCACAAGCGAGAATTGAGCTCTTGACCTTGTTTAAGCAAATATTAACACTATGAAGTAAGTGGGTGCTTGTTTAAAAGAAATGAGATTGAGTTACTGGCTAAGAAATAAAAAAGGATTGTTGGTTTCTTATTATTATTGAATCAATAGTTTTTTTAGACGAGAGAATAGCTATTATCTCGAGGAATAATGGTCCAAGATACAGTCAGGTACATCAAATTACACCTGAAAGTGACTATAGACAATAGAGGCCCGAGCAAGAGAGTGGGCTCCCCTATTCTTCGAACACCTAATTCAAGTTACAAAAATATTGTCCCTAATATAGAGGATACCTTTACAGTCCGAAATGATAAGACCAAAATAGAAACAAATTTCAATAGTTATTTGAAATCTTATTTTTTGGTATTACTTCATACCTCTCACATATTAGATGAATGACTTCCATTTCTTATTAACAAGGCAAGTGTCACAGTTATGATAGTCTTTGTTACACCCGTCACAACCGTGATGCCTGTGATACTAGTTATTTTTATACTATTTTAATTTTTAATTAAATATAATTAAAATATATTTAATTATAATATAAATTTATTTATTAATTAAAATATAATTAATTAATTAAATAAAATATAACAAATCTTTGTTTCTCAATAGTTTTAACAAACCATTCACTACCAATGGTAATGATAATTATTCATTCCTTTTAACCAATCATTATAATTATAATAATTATATCTATTCTCGTTCCTTACTATATTCATTTATATTTTTATTACTATTTCCGTATGGGAACTAACTATACCCTAAATTAAATTTCTTTTAGAAGAATTAATAAAGGGGTTTTCTATTAAGCTCATGTGATAAAAAATACTGAATATTTTAAAAATCAAGCTAAAAATTAAACTAATAAAACAAAAAGGTTTAAAATTTAAAAAGTTTAACCGGTATTAAACCGTCGTAAAACTGATTACAGAATGAATAAAATTAATAATTTAAAATATACTTGAAAGAAATTGTCCTTATTTATAAATTTTTTTAAGTTTAATTAGTTTATAAAAATTTATTAATTTACAAAAAAATGAACGATTAATTAATAAACTTATCATTTTTAATAATAAAAATAATCGAAATAAATCAAATAGAAAAATTAAAAATTAAAATAAAGAGTTAAATAATTAAAAAAATTATAATCTGAATCAACTGAAATGGTTAAATATTTTAATTATTGAAAATACTACATCTTAAGTTTACAGGTTTATACTCAGGGAAAGGAGTGACTTCTGCGGACAACAATGGTCAAGAAAACTGTAGCTTTCAGAAGGTTAGATAAGTACTTGGCAGAGTTTTACGCGTGATGTATATAAGCATGTGGCAGACAATTGGAGGAAACTGAACCGACCTACCTGGAATGTAATGTCCTCTATCATGTGCCCCTCCAGCACAAACAAAGCGTCTTCTAGGACTTCTCTTCATCCATGACGTCCGCATGACATCTATTAACCCACAAAAACGAAAATGTTCTTAGTCCACCCTAGACGTCAAACTTGCACATGTTCTTTGACACATAATGCTTAATCTTAATTACCTACTCCAAAACATCAAATAGAAAGGATGTCATGTTACTTTCATGGATTACTCGCCTAAAAATAACCTTATAGCTATCTAACTAGCTAGCCGTGTACATAATCACTATCAGAAGTGCACTTCAAATTAAAGATTACAAACTTGGATGTACTTTGCAATAGGTGTAACAATAATTTGGCATACCTGCCTTGTGAAGCAACAAAGACGAGAGGAGAGGACGTCCTTTCCGATCGAGGACGAATGAAGATGGACCAGAGATTGTGCCTTACAGACGTGAGACCAACGATATCCTTGAAGGACGCAGAGACGATGTAATTAGGGTTTTTTAGGTTTAGTGAAGTGAATCAGGGTAAATTTGAGAAAAGTTTTTTTAAGAGAAACAAACAAAATAAATTACACGCTAAAATTTGGAAAACAAGTTCCGGATTGATCTGCTAAAAGGATCAAGTGGCACCTAACGGGTGTTGTGGGAAAATAGTGGACACCGATATCAAAATTACCGGCATACTTGGCGAGGCAACCGGCGCTTCTGTTGCTCTCTTGGTAAATGCAGCAATAAGCAACAGTCCAGTTTTTAGTGAACAACTCGTGGATTCTCCAGACGATAGGATTGAGCGTCCTGGATAGGCGGTCGACAGAGGAGAGAATATCAACCACTGCTGTTGAATCAACCTCGAGCTTTATATGGCAATGCCCCAAAATCCATGCCAGTGTGAGCCCAACGAACACCCCCCCAAAGTTCCGCATTCAACGGAGAGCACCAGCCAACATTTTGGGAGAATCTGCCGAGCCAATTACCTGCACTATCTCGAAGGACGCCGCCTACAGTGGCCACTAGTGAAGCCCTTTGACAAGCTCCATTAGTATTTACCTTGATCCATCCAATGGGCGAAGATGTCTAGTTGATGAGTGGCTCCTGCTGAGGTTGTTGGACCCTGAACTTTCCTTGAAATTTTGAAATGTCAAGTGACATGAAAATGAGGAAATTAGAATAAATAAATAAAAAGAAAATTTTGAATGTGAATAGTTAGATGAGATTAAGATAGGCGAAAAATGCTTTTGTTATTGAGG
>JANVCL010000007.1:22021156-22036132 GCA_026546855.1 Erythroxylum incrassatum | reverse complement strand
CTTTATTTGAGGAATTGAGAAATGACAAAGATAGGTTGCTCCTAACTCTTTGAGGTAATTCAAATAGGTAGCGGCTGCCCTTATCCTTAGCAAGTCCAATCCTCCTCCCTGAGACTGATCCTGAAAAACACAGTAAGAAGGAAAGAAAGTAGCATAACATTTAAGATCATGGGTAAGATTTTGAATAGAAAGTAAGCTAGCTGATAATTTTGGAATATAGAGAACCCTTTTTAGAATAAAGGTAGGTGTGATGTGTATATCTCCGAAACCTGCAATAATAACTAAAGAGTCATTGGCCACTACAATCTTTTTTGTTACTTGGGCATAGGGTATAAGTGTGAAAGAGTTGAGATGTGGGTGTCATATGGTCTATGGCACCCGAGTCTAATATCTAAGAATTGGTATAAAGATTTTCTGAAGCATTCATGCAAATAGGAAGTAACGGTTTACCTAAAAGAGCCAAAGAACAAGTCTTATAAGGTTTTTCAATAGTCCCCAACAAGCTTCTCAGCTTCGCAATTTCTTCACTGTTTAATTCCACTGTTCCTAAATTTTCCTCAACTTTGGGCTAATCTACATATGTGTTTGGGACCTCCGTTGTCCCCCACGATTTCCCCATTCTTGACTTGGTGGTTTACCGTGTATTTTCCAACATGCCTCTTTTGTGTGCCTCGGTTTCTTGCAGTGGGTACACCAAAGGTTGTCCTTATTCTCCTTCCCCTGGTTTTCTCCACTAGAATGCTTTTCCCCTGGTTTCCTTTGTCCTGATGATCAATTTTTGCTAATAAGGCTGACTTGTCCATGGTTTGTGGTTCAAACATAACATTCCTTCGACTTTCTTCTACTCGAATCAATGAGGTTGTCTCTTCTAAAGATGGAGTGTCCTCTTTTCCAAGGATTTGGATCCTGACCTGATCAAATTTAGCATTCAACCCATCCAAAAAATCATACACATGTTCTTTTTTAATGAAGTTTTTCAAGATGGCAACATCCTTAGGGTATTTCATCTCAAAAACTCGATATTGATCGAGTTCTTGCCACAAATTCTACAGCAAGTTTGCATATTCTGTGACAGATTTTTCTCCTTGCTTAACAATTGTAGTTTTGATCTTGATCTCGTACACTTAGCAGCATCACAAGCCTTTGAGTATATGCAATGAATGCAGTCCCAAATCTCCTTTGCAGTGACAAAAAAATGCATGTGTCACTAATCATGGGATCCATAGAATCCCATAGCCAGGACATTATCATGGAATCCTCCTCATTCCATGCTTCGAACATTAGGTTATTCTTAGTCGGCCCTGTTCCAAGAAGATGACTATGTCTCCTTTTGCCCTTGAGGTATATACGAACAAATTAAGACCAATTGAGATAATTCTTCCCATTAAGCCTATAAGAAGCCTAAATATTTTGTAAATCTCCAATTTTTTGAATGGTATCGAATTCTTCTGAAGGGTTAGATCTGGTGGAGACAGAGGTTTGAGAGGTTGACATAATTATGAAGGAGATACTGCAATGAAGAGGAAGATACTGCAGCAATTAAGGCTACCCTAACGATAATCACTCAAGAGAAGAAAAAATACAGTTTCGGTAGTGCAACAATAAAGGCTGCTCAAAGGACAAATCCCAGAAAAAGAAGCCCTATAGCTCTGTTCCACATGGTTTGTTGCGGTCTAAACAAAGCAATATAAATTAAATTCTATCTAGACTAACTAGAGGAAAGCATACCCTGTCAATAAGTAATATAAAACGGTAAGAACCGGATATCGTACCCAAGGGATTTTAACACGTAAGACAATTAAATTAGACAATGCAAAATTACTCAGACGATAAAGAATTGATTGATTTGAAATAAAATAAAATAAGTGAATCAAGGAAATATGCAAGATATAAAGTATGAATTAAAAATGACTAGATTTAATCAAATGACAGAAATTGGCTAAGGTATCAGATTTCAATTGGATTGGATACTAAAACTTGTACCAGTGGATTGATTTAGGATTTACTTCACTTAAGCAAGTCGAACCCAATGTTCATAGGAAGTCCCTTCTCTTTTAAATTCGAGTTAGCTACTTGGTTCATAGATAATTTGGAATAAAAGACATTCAATACAAGAAGCCTAAAATTAAGTTTGTTAATCCTAGATATCCTCACACAAGATCCTAAGGTTGGTCTACGCTTTATTCTCAAGTATGTTGCTTGATTAATTTTTCGACATATTAAATCCCATTGATTATGGCATTCAATCATCTAAGGCCTTAATATAGGTGATCAAGCTAAATTAGGACTAAATATGCATTCAATCAAGCAAAAATCAATACCACAAAAATTGTCCTAATCTAATATTAATCCTAACCTCAACAAAAAACCTTACTTATACATATTCATCAATGTAATAAAAATCATAGTTATAATATATATTTTCATTAATTAAATCTACAAAAATTAAAACAAGTAAGGTATAAAAACAAATTAAAAACACCCAATATATAATCTTCGATAGAGACAATTGTTGTTGTCCTAGAAATTCTCTACTGTCGACGTCTTGTACCGCTGGTGTTGGTTCCACCTCTTGTTCACGCAAAACCATGGCTGTTGGGATTGAAAAACGTCTCACGGCTGTCTTTAGTTGCAGCTCTCTCCTTCGTTCCTACTCATTGACAAGACAAATAAACTCTTCAGTCTAGCCCTCTTATTCACACACAATTGTTGCTCACACTATCTCCTCCTATTCACGCACAGTTGTTTCTCACTGCCGCTGCCAGCCTTCCTCTTCTTCTATCCTATGTCTTGATGTTTTAATAAAGGTTTTAGTCTACCTTTATTCACGCAAAACCACGCTGTCTTTTTTCCTCTCTTTGTCGCCGCTAACTTCTCTTTTATTTTCTCTATATATCGTATTTCCCTCTAGGTCTTTGGTCCCACTCTTCTCCTTCACATTTTAACCTTCCATTCACGCAAAACCCCCCTTCTCTTTTTCACGCACCACCCTTATTCTTGTCTTGACCAAAACGTTAGCGTTGTTAACGTTTTTAGGTGGCCAAAACATTAACGTTTTTTATCCTTGCTTCCTTTTAGAGCTTTTCCTGCTTTAGGCTTTTAAAGGTTCCAAATCTAATGTGTGCCTAAAATTAAAACAAATATTTCTTAATTAGTGCAATTTAAACATTAAATGGACAATAGCAAATTATATATCTAAAATCAATATAAAATGCCCATTAACATAGTCCAGTGAAGACACCCTGATACGTATCAAAACCAAATCAACAGAGCCATTTGAGTAATATAGATAATGGAATTCATTTGTTAATACCTCTGAGTAGAACTAGAAATTTGAACCCCCAACATATATGGCCACAACAATTGGTTGGTTTGCAGGTGCTTTGAGTAATAAATCTTCATCATTGGTATGCACATTCTCATGCTCGTCAATAGTCACTACCGGTGCATTCCCTGCAAAAGATTGGAACAGGGAAAATTACTTTTTACTAGTAATGACTTGTATATACTTTAATTAGTGATCATGTATCAACCTTTGAAACATTACAAGATCCATCTTGAGCTTGGTAAGGGTAATTGGACTTTGTAGTTAAGCTGCCTTTCTTTTTAATGAACTCAAATGCGTAGTCCATTAACCCTCCATTACTTTCTTTTTAATGAACTCAAATGCGTAGTCCATTAACCCTCCATTACATCCTTGGTTGTCTGAGGTGTCATAATCCACCAAATTTTTCTCCGACAAAGAAACCAGCTGGTGTGTTTTGTTGCGATTAATACCTTCTTCTGCTACAACAGTTGAGAATGCCCAACAACTACCTATACACACATCAGCATCATATTGAACCAAAACTTTAACAGTAGTTTCAATTTAAATTCACTGGTTCACAGTCAATGAATGTCATTCGGAGGTCACCATCTGACGGAATACTTCCTACACCAACGTTGACGTTACGATCATCATCATCAGTAAGAACTTTTAAACCCCATAAGCATTTCAGTACAAGGATTTCGATGAGAAAAGAGCAAGAGGCCTCTGTTTCTGGTGTGACGAAAAATATAGTATTGGCCATTAGTATAAAAAGAGACAATTACAATTTTATGTAATTACTGGAGACAATGACAGCAAAAAAAACTCACCTGAAGCTGAAAAGGAAGAATAAAAGGTAAGTTCAAAAGAAGAAGATAATCTCATGGTTTCCATGCAGGCCATGTTAGGATTATCGGAGAACACTAAATTTAAGTAGATGACGGTGCTCGAAGTGCACCAAAGAAGGAAGATGCATATATTGATCGACAACAGGAGAACCTATAACTTTGTGGACACTTCGGTCATAAGGAAAGGAGAATGTGAGCTTCAAGAGATGGAGCCCATTTTCATCACCATAGGGGGGAGGATTACAATCGAAATGTCATCAATATTGTAAGGGATTCACGTGGACGATGCAAGGAGTGCAGGTTACCATGGATGCACTGGTGTTAGTATTAGGGGGATGCGATGTCGTATTGGGAGTACAATGATTGAGTGGATTGAATGAGGTCTTATGCAACTTCAGGGACCGAAAGATGACATTTAAGTGGGAGGGACTCCTGGTTACTTTAAGCTCGAACCCGAAAGGAAGATCTAAGATCGTCTCTAGCAAGGAACTCTAGAAACATCTACATCGTGCAACAGGGGATCAATTGTTCATGATGCAACTATCAACACGAATTGAGTTCTAGCTACAACAAATGAGAATGACAACAGATCAATGGAGTGCATTCGATGAGATTGATGTTATCTTGTCGGAGTATGTGGAAGTTTTTCAGGAACCGTCCCAGCTTCCTCCAAACAGCCAATACAACCACCAGATAGTGCTAAAGGAAGGCATAGAGGCCATTAATGTTCGACCTTATAGATACTCAGGGGTACAAAAAAATGTAATCGAACAATCAATTCGGGATCTCATAAGACAAGGTTTCGTTCGACAGAGTTATAGCTCATATGTGTCACCAGTGGTTTTAGTGAAGAAGAAGGACAATTCATGGCGGATGTGCGTAGATTATAGAGAGTTGAACAAACACACGATGAAAGACAAATTTCTGATACTGTTGATCGAGGAATTGTTAAACGAGTTGCGCGAGGCCAGTTGGTTCACTAAATTGGATCTGCAATCTGAATACCATCAAATCTGAATGCAACTGGAAGATGTGTCAAAAACCGCCTTCAGGACATATGAAGATCACTACAAGTTCCTCGTCATACCATTTGGTCTGGCCAATACTCCTTTGATGTTTCAAAGGTTGATGAATAAGCTGTTCGAATCGTATCTACACCAATTTGTTCGAGTCTTCTTCGACAATATCTTAATATACAGCCCGTCATTGCAGCTTCATGTTCAACATATTTCCACAGCAATGGAGACATTGAGGAGGAATCAATTATTCTTAAAAGGTAATAAGTGTGCATTTGGGATGAGACAAATTGAGTACTTGGGTTATACGATTTCGAAGATGGGGTTGCCACTAATAATCGAAAGGTTAGACGAGTGAAGAGTGGTTAGAACCCAAAGGAATTAAGGAGCTCAAAGGATTTCTAGGAATTACAGGGTATTGTCGGAGATTCATTAAGGGATATGGGATGATAGCTAAGCTGTTTACGAAATTATTGATGAAGGAACATAAGGCAAGTTGAGAATGGCGGAATGAAGAGCAGATGGCTATTGAGAAATTAAAAAGGGCTATTACTTCAGCACCGGTGTTGGCATTGCCGGACTTCTCAAAGACATTTGTAATTGAAGCAGACGCAAGTGGACAAGGGATAAGAGCAGCATTGCAACAGGAAAGTCACCCCATATCATTTCTCAGTAAGTCGTTGGCAAAAAGGCACTGTGGATTATCAACCTACGAGAAGGAATTTATGGTGATAATCAACGCAATCAGGTATTGGCATCACTACTTGAGTTGTAAGCTATTCATTGTGAGGACAGATCATAGGAGTCTCAAATACTTGTTAGAGCAGAGACAGACAACTCCATTCCAACAATCATGGCTTCCCAAGCTGTTTGGCTATGATTTTGAAGTGTAGTACCAGAGTGGGAAGGGAAATAACGTTGCAGATGCACTTTCAAGAATCATGGGTGTGGAAATGATGATGCTGTCGGTAACATAATTACATGGTGAATTGCTGGATGAGATTAAAAAGAGTTGGAAAGAGGATCGAATGATGCAGGAAATTATTAGTAAATTCAGAAATGGCACATTGAAGTCTAGCGTGTATGAATGGAAAAATGAACTGTTGAGGTGGAAGGGTCGTTTGGTGGTCAGTGATAATAAGGCATTAAGACAACAAATAATCAGAATTAGCCATGATGAGGCGATAGGTGGTCATGCTGGTGTGGTGACGACAATAAAAAAGATACAAAACATGTTTTTCTAGAAGAGAATGGCAAGGGATGTGCAGAGATATGTCCAGAATTGTATGAATTGCCAAAGAAACAAATATGACAATTCAGCGCAACCGAGGCTACTACAACCGATTATAATTTCATAGGGAAGTTGGAGGGAGGTTAGTATCGACTTTATTAAAGGAATACCTGTATCTAAAGGGAAGTCGGTGGTTTTTGTGGTTGTTGATCGATTCACTAAGTATTCTCACGTCATTTCTATAAAAACACCTTTATGTTGCTTATGAAATCGCTGAATTGTTTCTTAATAACTTGTTTAAATTACGTGGGATTGCAGAGTCAATTATCAGCAATAGAGATCCAATTTTCATGAGTAAATTATGGCAGGAGCTACTTAAATTACAAGGAGTGCAACTCAAATACTCCACCGCCTACTATCCTTAGACCGAAAGCCTCACAGAAGCAGTAAACAAAATTTTAGAGACCCATCTGAGGTGTTTATGCAATGAAACTCCTTAACGATGGAGTGAGTGGTTATCGCTAGCGGAGTGGTGGTATAATACCACGTATCGTCTATCTATTGATTCCACACCCTTTGAGGTGTTATATGGCTATCCTCCACCAGTGTACATGCCATATATAGTGGGAGATTCGAAGGTGACAGAAGGGGATCGAGTCCTTAAAGACAGAGAAACAATGATCAATGTAACGAGATTCCATTTATAGAGAGCTCCAAATAGGATGACACAGTATGCAGATGCTAGATGTTCGGAGCGTCAATTTGAAGTTGGGGAAATGGTGTTATTAAAGCTTCAACCGTATAGGCAGCACACTCTCCAAAGGAGGAACAATCAGAAGCTGTCTCCCTTGTATTATGGGCCATACAGAGTGAAGCAAAAAAGGGGAAAGGTGGCGTATAAACTAGAGCTACCAACAACCTTATTGATACACTCTATGTTTTATATGCCACAACTGAAGAAAGCACATTTGGATTGGAGTAGGGGCTCATCAACTCTGCCAAAATTTATCACCCCTATAGAACGAATTCCAGTGGCAGTACTAGATAGACATATTGCAAAAAAGAATAATAAAGTAGTGACTCAGTTGTTAGTGCAATGGTCAGATGAAGGAAAATGTTGACGTGACTTGGTAATATCTTTTTAATCTCCAGAAGCGCTTTCTAAAAATCAACTTAGTGAACAAACATGTTAAGGAGAGGGGGATTGTTACAGAGATGAGTGGAGAAGATGATACTTAATAATGAAGGAAAGAGTTCAAGCGTTAGTAAGGAAGACGAAGCGCACCATTTAAATAAAAGGTCCAGTTTTGTTAAGCTAGATGAGAGACTAGCGAATAGTAGATGTCTGTATTTAAGCCGAATACTAACAGCTAAATTAACATAAGAAAGAACTCATACGAATGATTTCTTTCTCTCTTAACATATCAATGAATTCTATGTTCTCTCTCTTCTTATGTTTTTCTCTTCACCCTTTTAACAAATCTTAACAACCCATACGGATTCTGATATCCATATTTTAATCTACATCATTGTTCAACTTTAGTTTATAGGGCTTATCCATCTTGTTGGTCTTCTGAATATGTATAACATTTACTTGAACACGTTGAATCGTTTGTGTTTCTTGTCAAAACTCCTAGGGACTGTGTGGTGGCTTCTCCACCTCACGTATAGATCCCACAGACTATCCTAGACTCCAAATCCCTTTCACGGAATTCGAAACCCTTGGCTATTCCCATAACCAAACCCAACGAGACAACAAGAAGCGAAATCCTTTTTTATCGCCATTTTTGCCAAGTCACCGAAGAGTCAACGTGGGAAATAGTTTATGGACCCTTGAGAGCTCTATATAGGGAAATGAACCACTGGAAATATAAAAATACAATAAAACAAAGAATAATAGATGGAAAAGTTACAGGTTCCTTGTGGGTATCAACAACGTCTACTATTGAGATACCAGCAGTCAGGTGCAGAGAAGCTAAAGATAGAAACTTGTGGACAATCGAGATTTTAGAGGATGGGGTTTTCAAGTAGAACAAACACGCCATTACACGTTCAAGATGTAGCAAGCATATTGGGTTATGGGAGAGATTGCGTCATTTGAGATTGAGTTGCAAGTGGAAGATAAATTTGGCGCATTCGCAAACCAACTGGTTTTGGTTTTTAACTGAATCCCAGCTTGAAACTCTTGAAATAGTTTCCAGGGGACAATAATTGGAACCGAAGAGACGTCAATATATTGAAAAGTTGAAGTTTTTGTGATTACAGATACAAAAGGTACTGAACTTATTTGAACAGATTGAGAGATGCTGCAGAATCGTATGGACATGCACATTAATACATGCAAAGTGTATTTGTTAAAAGTAGTTTCGAAAAGTTGATCAGTTCCATACAAAAGTTGCCATTAAACTAGGACAGAAGTTTCAGCTTCCTGAAATTACAATATTGTCTTTAAGAAAGTTATTTAAAAGCAATAAGTGCCATCTTACAAGATCTTCAAATCCATGTTTGAGGAACTTCGAGTTTGTATGTATCACAGCAAAACTTTAAATTATGGATTATAACAGGTTTTGAGTTAACAGAAATGGAATTAATCTAATCTGTTGCCAACTTTAATTCTATTATTATTTTATGAAGATGTTTTTATGTATTTAAGAATGTGACACTCTCTCTCAATCTAACTGTGGGAAGATAAGGTTTGCTGATATGGCTCATAATTTCACATTTTATCTATGTTGAATTTAATCAAATTGTTGTTACCCTCTCCTAATTTCGAAGCATTACTCTTGTTACGACTCTCTAAAAGATTAATCAAATATGAACGACAAGAAACAACATGGACTTGTCACTTGTTGGTATATCTAAACTCAAAGAATAGGTGTCAAGCTGTAATGTTATCTATCTTCAATCGGTTTTCAAATCGTAGATATAATCTGTTCTGAGTTAATGTATACTCACTGTAAGAAAACAGGACTAGGGTAGAGGTTTTAAGAAAATCAAAAACCAAGACGACGTCGTTTTGTTTTTTAACGTTTTTCAAGCAGAACGTTTTAAGTACTTCCGCAACGTTTTCTTCAACAAACGATGCAATTTTTATTTTGCAACATTTGGTTACTAAAACGTCGCAAAAAGTGTTACAAATCAACGACATTTTTATAAAACGTCGCAAAAAATTCTAACTTTTTGTGATGTTTTTTAAACGTCACCAAAAGCCTTTATAATTCCTGACATTTTATCAATAAAATGTCACGGATTGTATATGTTTCTTGTAGTGACTGGATATAATAATAATAATAATAATAATAATAATAATAATAATAATAATAATAATGTGACTCATGATATTAGCAAAATTTTTAATTTTTTTTAAAAATAAATTAGACATTTCCATCTTATTAAATTTAAAATAAAAATATATGTCATTCCCTTCCCTTTTTAAAATGAAGGAAGATTAAAAAAAATCGAATCTGAATTGATTTACAGCCGTACACAATTTTTATAGTCATGAGCGATCTCCATTGCATCATATGTTTCTGAGCTGATGGTCCCTTCAAGCTCTCGTCACCGCATGCTGTTGCCACTATCAACTGGCTGTCAACACAACACAAGGCAGTTTGGATCCCTTGTAAGTGTGGTTAACCGCATCACAATATACTGAATCCCTGCTCCATGTAGATTTGGAGTAATCACAAGAGAAAAATATACGGTTTCTATCTTCATCAACATTTTTACATAGGACACAAGTGGTCTCTTTAGGACCAAATCATCTTCATTTTGTCCTCAGCCGATCTTTAATCAGTAATCGAGTGATTATTGAGGCTTTAAGGTTTTAAGAGTTTTTCCATATAAGGTTATACCACAGCATATTGTTAAGCTTTTACATCATCATTCTCAATCCTGACATGGTTCAGAAACCAAGGGCACAGAGCAACCACAAAAACTGATAAAACTTAATCCGTTCCCAGGCTGGGTGACTTTGGCATCGCATAAGTTGATAGTGGTTCATAATGCCTTCTTCAAACTCAATAGTTTCAGTAATTATATACATTGTAAGAACGAGAAACTGGATCAATAATCAATTGTATTTACAAGTGGTGTAGGGAACTTTCATGCCCAGGTATAAACAATTCCATTCTTGTCAGCAGAGGCCAATGGTTTGCCTTGTCCACTCCATGAACAACACAAGACCGACGCTGTGTGTTCCTTCAGAGTACTAACTATATCGCCTTTGGCTATCGACCAAATATACACAGATCCATCATCGGAACCAGCAGCTACATAGTTGTCATCAGGACTGACACAAGATCGGCTCCAATTAGTTGCCACTCTGTTTCCTGTTGCCCTAAGTGTGCCACAAACTTCCAATGACCGCATGTCAAATAGATTATGCAAGTTGTCCCTCCCACTTGTCAACACAACATTTCCATTTCGAGACAGAGATATAGATGTAACAGCACGAGAATGTGCAGCAACTTCATTAAGTAGCTTTCCAGATTGAATATCCCACAATCGAAGATTTCCATCAACATGGCCAGAACAGATGGTCTGTCCATCCATGGTGAAACAAAGAGCATTGCAGTTGCTGGGGAAAATGACGGTGTTTGTGCAAAAACCTTTCTGCAAATCCCACAGCTTTATCGTCCGATCATAGGCAGAACTGACAGCATGACGACTTGATATTTTGCTAACATCAACAGCACATACTTTATTGGTGTGACCTGTGAGTGTGTGACGAATGCGATCTGTGGTAACATCCCACACAAACAGCTTGTTGGAACTAGTAGCGGCAATCACAGATTTATTATCACTGGTCATTGAAAGATCAAGAACAGTTCCAAGGCAACCATAAAGAGTGCGACCCAGAGCTCCAGTATTTGTATCCCACATCTTGATTAACTGGTCCTGTCCACCACTTATCAATTTCCCAGAATTATATTCAAACAGTATAGCAGCACAACCACCCTCATGAGCAGAAATCTTGTACTTGCATGTGGAAGGAATGGTTGATTCTACAAAGAACTCTGCACCCACTTCACTCTGCCGGACAACTCCGTCTACTTGCTGCCGAGCAAGTTTCTCCAAACCACTTGCCTTTAGCCGATCAACCATATCCTCATAAAGGGAATTAGCCTAAATTAATTATGGAATTAGCTAATTAGCTACAGAAACATGAGGAACATAAGTAGAATAAAAGTTAAATATGGGTGTTCCAAAACCAAGAGAAGCAACTCAACAGGAACCCTAGAGAAGCCCCCATAGTCATGCCACTCTTATGCATGCTTTGTTCGTAACATTAGCTTATTCCACAAAGCCAGATCACTAAGTAGTACTCAATTGACAACATATTAAAAAAATTCAGAAAAAAAGTTGTCTATCATGTACCATTGTCTTCAGAACAAGCCCCAAGGTCATATGTTTACCTGTCTTCCAATTCTAGACGTATTGTCAGGAACCCAACTCTCTATGCTTTAATAAATTAATGAACTTAGTTTAGTCTTAACTTGTAAATTAGATTGGTCAACAACCTGAATATTTGTCGCGCTTACTCCAAAACTTGTTAATAAATATCAGCTAATTCATTTGAAGTAAAAAAGCAATTAAGAATAGCATAATCTTGCAACATTTTACCAATATATTATGCAAATACAGTACCAATTCATACAACAATGCAAATTTATGAACTAAGCTATTTGTGGAGGAAAGCTTAGAGCAAGCACACAGATTACTGACAAAATTTCACTACTGCAGCAAACTTCATTTATGAACAAACAATCACAAGCAAAACCTGAACCAACTGTAGTGACCAATACATATTCAAAAGTCAATTAGCAAGCACACAAATTACCTCATTAAGGCGTTCAGCATCCTTCATCTTTTCCAGCATCCAACGATCAACCAACATCTTATTTTCAGACTCAGCATTCTTAGCTTTGACAGTCATCTCCTCCAACTGCAATTTCAGGACCTGGTTCTCACTCAAAACCAATTCCAATGCTTTAATTTTGTCTTCTAGATCGGCCTTTAATTGAGAGCACTCATCCCTGTGGAAGAAAATTATGCTTCAGTAATTCATCACATAAGATAACTTAAAAGACTTTCTAGCTGCCTAGATATGATGAGTAAAACTAACCTCGTCTGCTCCAACTCCTCCTGCAGAGAAGATATAGCTGCTTCTTTCTCCTGCAACAAGGCTTTTGAAGCTCTAGACTCTGCTACCTCCACAACAAGTTGCTCTGACAATCTAGATTGTGCTTTATAACACTGCTGGAGCTCTGTTTCCAAACTTTCAGCTTTCTCTTTCCATTCTGAGCCCTTGAAATGGCATCAAATAACAGCTAATCATACTATCAAAAGTATCCACAAAACTCAGCTTATAAGAACAGGCGAATCTACAGGACCCCACTGTGCTACCAACTGATATAAAGTGAAGAAATGAGTTGAACAATACAAGCCAATGGTACTATATTCATCTATGGTACAAATTAAATTTCGATAATGCAAGGGCTAATCTGGAATCTGAACAGTGATGTAAAAGCCAGAGGCGGAGATACAACAGCAAATCAGGTCGTTTATCTTGTTTTGCTAGCACCTTATAAGCTAAGCTTTACACAATTTTGAAAAGGCAGGAAGATTGTAGCAAGAAAGGTAGACTTCATAGACCCAACAACCTTTTAAAATCACAAGTGAACTTCATTACTCTCATCTCACCCAAAATAGGTATTGCATTCATAAATTCAAGGCATGCTCATGGAAGCACAATTGATGGGATAAGCTTTAATGAATTTCTGAAGGCATTGATTTAAAAATTTTCAAAAAAGAAAAAAGAGACCTGAGAGATGATAGGCCTAGACAGTGCATCATAAGCAGGGGCATGAGCTCCTTCTTCAGCCAAATGTCTCTTTCTTAACGCCTCTAGCGCGTGCTTGATCGCTTCCCTCGCAATCACCTCCTGCGACCTGAAACATTGGACGCATAGTAACACACAGTCAATCGCGCAGTTTGTGACAACACAAGCAACATATCGAATTCTCAAATCTCAAACTTCAAAACTTTGAGAGAAAAACTACTACTAATATAACAACTACTGGGCTCGGGGAAAGGCGGACAATCAAAACCATTTACTTTACCATTATCACTAATTTTCTAGTATCATTTTTCTTGAGAACCAAACGGAAAAGTAAATACTCACATACTGATTAGGGATTGAGACGAGGAGAGGCGTCGAGGGGAAACGGAGAGACAACTCGCACAGCGGGGTGGTTTAAGGAAGGGTATTTTCGAAATATAATACATCGATGGGGTTTAATTGTAATAAATAGAAGATACCACCTTGGCAATGTTTAAAATTTTTCTTTTTAATAAATTTTGACTTTTTAATAATTAAAATTTTTATTAAAATAACCTAATTTTGAAACAATTAACTTTTTTAATTTATCAATTATAATAAATTATTAGTTTAAATTCAGATTTAGATGAAATTTAAGAACCAGACTATATCGTTACATTAGTAATATTTGATTAATTTATGTGTAATTAATTTATTTTACTATTATATTTTAATATAATTTTGAGATATTTTTAATTAAAATATTTGAAAAAATTGATGATTTTGAAGTTATTTACACATACACCAAAATTAAATTTAAACTTATATATTTATTAATATTTTAAAAAATAATTTTGATATTTATTCATATTTAAAAATTCAACGTTATAAAAATCATTCAAACTAAATTTTAAATTAATATATAATATACACGTCTAGCTTAGCTGACATAGGATGAGCTAGCATTATGACCCAAACCCACACGGGCAGATGCGTCTATACCTTACCCTTTATGGGTATAAGGATTTTGGAGTTTTGGTCCTAGTCTAATAAAGAGTACATTATAATTTCAATTTTAAATTTTATGTTATAATATTATTTAAAACTAGACTGTATATTAATTAAATATAAAATTATTAAAATATTATAAATATAGTTAATGTTAAATTTACTGTCACTTAATTGACGTATATTATCACATATTTACTTTAATATTCAATTAGAAATATTAGTATAATAAAATAATTAATTTAAAGAATTGAACTATTAAAAATTAAAAAAAATTATCATTTTTGACTTGTTTACCATTGACGACCTGGTAAAAGAAAAGTGATGTTATTAAAAAAGGTTCATTTTAAAAAATCAAAATTTACTCAATTTTATAGCACTAACCAAAACTTTAAAAAATAACACTTAAATTTTTCAACTTTCAATTTTTAACTAAAATTGCTCGATGTTAAATTATCTATTAATGTGGATAACACAATGACCTGTATTAGATTAGTATTTATACCAAATACTTTCACGTATTATTTTTATGTTGTGTATGAATTTTATTATTACGGACTATCACGTAATAAAATACTAATTTAATGTGACTATGTTAGAATACATTTTTTCATTAAAATGAGTGACATTTTTTTTTAATTTTTACAAACAATCATTAGATTTTATACATATTTAATTTATCGATCTTAATCTATATTTATAATTTTTTCATTAAAATGAGTGACATTTTTTCTTAATTTTTG
>JANVCL010000007.1:21995742-22017126 GCA_026546855.1 Erythroxylum incrassatum | reverse complement strand
GATTTTATACATATTTAATTTATCGATCTTAATCTATATTTATAATGTTTTTATTAAAATGAGTGGCATTTTCTCTTAATTTTTGCAAACAATCATTAAATTTTATACATATTTAATTTATCGATCTTAATCTATATTTATAATTATTCATGTTTAATTTACCAGAAATACACTTACTTTAGATAAAAAGGACCTACGGAATGGTTAAATGAAGGAAGTCCAACCCAGCAGTCCAGTAAAATGAAGCTAAACAACAGTGTAGTGGAAAACATACAAGAAAAGAAGCAGCTAAGGGAGAAGTCCAAGACACAAGGAAGAGAGGAGAAAATAGCAGCACTAGGAAGTCAGTCCAAAACGGCAAGCGAAAAAGGACAAAAACAGAAGCCAGCTACGGAAGGTTTAGGTTTTTGTTTTGGAGGTTTTTAATTTCACAAGGATAGCGGCAGTGAGGAACGAGAGGAAGCTCCACGCGGAAACTCAAGAGTGGAGGCTAACCCATGAGGCTGATTCACTAGACACAACACATGCACTACACAGGAGAGGAGACCTACCAAAGACGCTCCACGCAGTGATGCAAAACAGGAGCTACAGGGCGTGAACTGGAAGGAGCTACAGTGCGTAAAATCGAAAACACAGTGGAGGCTGGCCCACGCAGACGCCAACAGAGGAGCTGCATCTGGCTACAGTGGAGTTCAGTGGACTACAGGAGCTACATAGTGGGCGAACCACCCGACACACGCAGCTGGGAGAGACGCACGCAAGAGACAGTGAGGCAGAGACAAGGGCGACGCAAAAAAGAGATCCCCGAACCAATTCATTATCTGATTTTTTCTAATGTTGTTTACTGATTTTAATTTTTGTGATTTTCATCAAACCATGAGTTAATACCTTCCTTAAAGCTTTAAGATTAGAAGTGAAGCTTTTAGTTAATTTTTTATAGGTTAAATTTCAGTTGATTTATAAGTATGAGTTTATGGTTTTGATTTCTCTGTCTTGAGAGTAATTTTATTAGTATTGTATTTGACTAACAATTATTTGACATTAGTTATTAATTGAAGAACCGATAGGTAAAAATTGATAACGAAAATCCAAAACAGAGAACTTATAAAATTCAGATTTAGACATAAACTGAATTTATGAGATGAAACCTAGGTTAGCAAAGAACTTAATGGGTTATGCCTGATTGCTAAGCTACGATAGTAGATTGGGATTATTGCATAATACTCCTTTGATATCTTGAAAAAAGATTTAAGAGATTCTAGGCTTAACTTTCTATCAATCAGAATTCGACTCATAAATTAATCCAGATAAAATATATAGAAAACGCGACTCATAAATTAATCCAGATAAAATATATAGAAAACGTTAAAAGCAGAACTCTCCTTAAAGCTCACCACATTCTATTCGGATTAATCCTTAAAGATATTCGCATCTTTGTTTAGCATCGATTTTTTTATATAGTTAAATTATTTAATTTAATTCCTCATTTTTACACAACTGCTTAGTTCAATTAATTGAGTGATCTAAGTCTAGTATTTACACAATTACTTTATGTGGAACGATATTATACTATACTACTTTAGACTCGTAAACTTGCAGAGTCACATCAGGCTCGCCACGTCATCCAAGTTAATGTAAAACTTAGCATTGAGCTTTGCATTATTTTAAAAAGTGGACCCGGTCGGTCCAGTTTACTTCTAAAAACTGATCCCTAATTGAACCAATGAAAATCGGTCAAAACCAATCAATTGATCGGTCGAACCGGTAACTGATTTAATTATTTTTTATTTTTTATATTTTATATTATTTGGTATATTTTGTATTTTTTAATATTACTAATATTATATATAATTATTATATAATTATAACGTCACACCGGTTCGAACGGTGGTTGAACCGATCAAACCGGTGATCAATAAAGCCTCCGATTCGATGTTCGGTCCGGATTTCAAAACCTTGGAGCTATGTATTAAAAATTAAAAAGTAAAACATTTTAGGAATACTTTTAAAAATTCTGGCTAATATTGCAAAATTGTATCTTATATTTAGTTTAAATACTTTTGTTTGTAGTATTTTCCCCTCTAGTTATTTTATTTACTTATTTTGCATTTTTCTTTTTCAATTGCTTATTTTTCTTGTTTATTTATTTGTTTACTTATTTACTTAATTTTATTTTTATTTATGTAGTTATTTTTATATGTGCGTGACTACTATTTTCTTCAATTCTTTTTTTTTATTTTTCTTGTTGGTCTATAAAATAACATCTCTATCAATTAGGAGTAAAGTTGCTTACTTCTGAATTTTTCCAAACTTTGCGTCTCAACGAAATTTGTATTGAGACATTGGTGTTGTTGTTAGATTAGTATTGCAAAGTTGAATAAAATTTGAGTTATTTTTATTAAAAATATTGTTATCACTTCAAACTACTTTAAAACAATTTTAAACAAAAATAGAAATTGAATAATGTCAAATTTCTTGGATTGCATAGCTTGAAAGCTCCAGACATTAAGCACTTTACGAAAATTACTTGCCATAATAAACCTGCGTCAAATAAAAATGAACGATCTTCTGTTTCCTTTCTTATCCCAATTTTCTCATAAACCAATCAAAATGAGAAGATCGTTTTTTTAAGACAATATGAACCTTTTTTTTTTCTTTTCTAGTCATGAACAATAAAAAATTAGCTGTTGGTTTCTTTATTTTTCTCGAAAAAATTTAAGGAAAGTCACAGAATATGATCTCAAATAGTTTGTATTAAGGTATATATTGGTTCGACGTTAGAAGTGATTACGGTGGATCCTCACATCATAGACATTAGATCATATTTATTAATACGAAACTAAAATTATGTGTATTAAAATAATATATCTTTATTATGATAAGTATTAAGTATTAAAAATTCAATGACATTTTTATTTCAAATATATATTTTTACCAAAAACAACAAAAATTAAGAATAATAAAGGTTTGAGTAAATCATAACTTAATCTTAGTCCTAATATAGAATATTATCAAATAATCTATATGTTCTGATAATAAATAAAAATTCAATATATTTCATAATTAAAATGTAATTTAATCCATATTGAACTACAATCACATATTCAATTTTCATAATATTTTTTAATAAAATAATTAAAACATAACTAATTATCATATCATACATACGGAACTCTATTAAGAATTGTGATAATGGGACTTTTGAGAAATAAGGATACCATAAAGAGGCTTTGTAAATTAACAACAACAACACCCACTCTTAATATTTTAATTTTTTCTAAAATTAATATTTGAACAAAAGAACTTATTGTTATGATCTAGTATTGTCGTTTTAAATTTCTGTATAGCTTTTTTGTGTTTTGTATAGTTACGTGTAATGTTTATTTTAGGTGAAGTGAGGTCGTTTTGTATAGATAAGTTGACCTCAGTCTTCTGCTTTTGGTTGACTGTATATAAGCATCAACTGACGGATGTAAAGACCTGAAGTGAGATTAATAAAGCCAGTCCTTTATTTAGCTTCTCTCTTCTTCGATGGTGAACTCTTACATGGTATCAAAGCAAGACGACGACACTGCGGTCGATCATCGTTCTTGATCGATTAGATTGGAGTTATTGCAGGCAGTCGATTGACGATCATCATCAACGGTTCTATTTTGGTTTCGGTCTTGAGGAAGAGACTGGATCAAGGGACCGAAAGTTAGGGTTTTAGGGAACTTCGTTTTCTTATCACGGGTGCACATCCTATCTAAAGATCTTGTGACAATGGAATGTTTTTCACACGATTCACCTACTGGATCGACTCTTGATCCCAGATCGAGAGTTCACTTGAAGAAAATCCAATATACCTTTAAGGATCAGACTATCCAGGTATAATTTACTGCAGTCTTGATTGGAAATAACTTTCTGAGCTGGAGTAGATCAGTTAAAATAGCCCTAGGAGCTAAGATGAAATTAAGGTTTATCGATGGTATCTATCAGAAACCTAGTCCAGGATCTATTGACTTTGATAAATGGATCAGGACATAATACATGGGTAGATCATGGATTTTGAACTCCATGTCGAAGGATATAGTCGAAGCCTTCATTTATACAAATTTTGCCCGAGAACTTTAGTCAGAATTGGAAGAAAGGTTTAGAGAGAGTAATGGTCCATTGTTGTATCACTTACAAAGACAAATTAGTGCAGCATCACAAGGAGCTATGTCTGTAGCTACATGCTTGACTGGCCTTAAGAAATTGTGGGATGAGCTCTGGTTTCTCATGCTTGTCCCGCAATGTACTTGTGGGGCAACAGCACGGTGTGTATGTGGAGCACCTACGGCTCTAACTAACTTCACTTCCTTGAATCAACTGATACAATTTCTCATGGGTCTAAATGAGAGTTATGATCATATTAGGAATCAAATCTTGGTTATGGAACCTTTGCCATTTATCAATAAGGCCTACTTTATCGTTTTAAAGGTAGAAATGCAAAAGGAGACGCAGATGGTTTTTAGTGAAAAAGTGGAGCATAGTGCTATGTTAGTGAATACAGGGAATACTAAGAGGGTTACAAATAAAGGAGGAAAACAATCTAAGCACAAATGGGGCAATAGTGATAAGGGTGAGATGCATTGTTCTTATTTAGGGAATTGGGAATTCTCCATCATAAGTCGTGTGTCTATATACCACAACAAAATGGGATAGTGAAGAGAAAACATAGATACTTATTACAGATAGGTCGAGCTCTTTATGTTTCAAGCTTCTTTATCTAAACAGTTGTGGGGTGATTCTATACTTACAATAACCTATCTCATAAATATGCTTCCTCCTTCTCTTCTATGGTGGAAAATACCTTATGAGATTTTATATGGTTATCCACCCAAATATGATCATATAAAATCTTTTGGTTGTCTTTGTTTTGTCACAAATGTTCAACCCATAAGGATAAATTTGATCCAAGGGCATATAAATGCATTTTCCTAGGTTATAGTCATGGGCAAAAGGCTTGTAAGTTGTTTGATCTTGTCTCTCATTTTGTTCTTATTTCTAGAGATGTAGTTTTTCATGAAACTACATTCCCTTATCAGTCTTCTTCTAGTGCACCACCAGTTATTCCACTTCCTTTGGTTTCAGCTGATCAGTCTTCTGGCATTTTTTATGTTTTAGCTTTTGATTCTACTAGTTCTCCCATCAATTCTCCAATCTTAACCACCGATCCACCTATCATAGAATCTTCATCATCTCCTTCTTCAACGTCCCCAATTATTACCACTCACTGTTTATGTAAAAGTAATACAAAAAACACATAAACCAGCTTGGCTAAATGATTTTGTGTCTCATATAACCACCAATGATGTTTTATCTTCATCTTCTCGCTATCAGTCTTCAGGTTATAATTCCTCTACCTATACCACTCCTACTTTTCCTTTTATACCTACCCCACACCTTACTTCCACATATATGTCTTTTTTGGCAAATATTTCAAACATTCAGCAACCTCAATCTTATTATCAAGCTAAATCCAATGCAAATTGGATAAGAGCTATGTAGTAGGAGTTGGCTACACTAGAATCCAATCAGACTTGGATTTTAACCCTTTTACTAGATGGTAAGAAGGTCATTGGTTCCAGGTTGGTTTATAAGGTGAAGCTTAAGCCTAATGACACTGTTGATCGCTATAAGGATAGGTTAGTAGTAAAAGGTTATTGTCAAATTAAAGGCATTGACTTTACTGATAGCTTTTCACCAGTTGCTAAAACATTAACTGTTCATTTATTACTAGTTGTTGCTACACTTTTTCTTGGCCTATACATCATCTAGATGTGAATAATGCATTTTTGCATGGCTTTCTTGATGAGGAAGTGTATATGACACCTCTGGATGGGTGTACTAAGGCTGGACCTAATGAAGTTTGCAAGTTGAATCAATCCTTGTATGGCTTAAAGCAAGCCTCTTGACAATGGATTTGTCAATTTACAAAACCCTTGCTTTCTTATGGTTTTGTACAATCACAACATGATCATTACTTATTTACCAAATCCACTGGTTCTACTTTTGTTGCACTCCTTATTTATGTGGATGACATTTTGTTAACTAGACAATCTAAAGTTATCTTAAATGACGTTAAAATTCTTCTACATACTGCTTTTACTATCAAGGATCTTGGCCCAAGTAAATATTTCCTTGGTCTAGAGATTGCTAGATTATCTACTGGTTTATATATCAATCAAAGGAAGTATGTTTTGGATATTATGTCTGATTCGGGTTTGACTGGAGCAAAACCAATTTCTACACCACTACCTATGGGCTTGCAATTAACTGAAAAATCTGGTTAGTTACTAGATGATGCAGGACAGTATAGAGGGTTGATTGGTAGGTTATTGTATTTAGGATTTACTCTTCCAAATATTAGTTTCGTAGTTCAACAGCTAAGTCAGTTCCTTCATGCTCCTTGCAAAGGCCATTAGGATGCTACTCTTTACTTATTGAAATACTTGAAGGGTTGTCCCTCCACAGGTTTATTTTTCCCCGTTTCCACTATATCTTTTGTTTCTCCTGCATCTCCTATATGTTCACTTGTGGCTTATTGTGATGCTGATTGGGGATCATGCTTAACGACTTGAAAGGTCTATTTTTTATTTCTGTGTTTTGTTGGGTTCTTCTTTAGTCTTTTGGAAGACTAAAAAACAGCCCACAGTTTCCAAATCTTCTGCTGAAGCAGAGTATCGAAGCATGGCTTCAATTGTGTGTGAATTGTTATGGATTTCTTATGTTTTGCATGATTTACAAATTTCTTTCACTTCATCTATTCCTTCATGGTATGATAACAAGGTTGCCATACATATTACTGCTAACCCAATTTTTCGTGAACGCACAAAACATCTTACTATTCATTGTTACGTAATTCGTGATCAATAAAAGCTTGGTTTTGTTGCCCCTACTTAAATTTCTTCTTAGGAACAGTTAGCAGATCTTTTTACCAATACTTTGGCAATACCAACCTTTGTTCTTTCCAAGTTGGGTTTGGTTGATGTCCACCAAACTCCAACTTCAGGGGGGGATGTTATGATCTATGTATTGTCGTTTAAATTTCTATATAGCTTTTCTATGTTTTACATAGTTATGTGTAATGTTTATTTTAGATGAAGTGAGGTCGTTTTATATAAATAAGTTGACCTCATTCTTCTGTTTATGGTTGACTATATATAAGCATCAACTGACGGATGTAAAGACTTGAAGTGAGATTAATAAAGTTAGTCCTTTATTTAGCTTCTCTCTCCATCTATGATTACTTATCAAAATCAACTAGTATCCAATAAGACCTATGATTACATCGTGTAGGTAAGCTTGGCTTTGGAGCAGTGTTGGAGAGCGCTGAGGAAGAGTTTATTAGAGCTTTTTCTGGTCATTATGTTGGGGGTGCAGATCCCTTGATTGCGGAAGCACTAGCACTTCGACAATCCTTGCAAATTCTAAGACAGCAGCACATTGAAGGCGGTGACACTATTTTTATGGATTCTCAAATTTTATTTTTCGCACTTAGTTCTCCGGATTTTGATCTTTCCGAGTTGGGTACTATTATTTGTGATTGTAAGACTTTGTTATTATCGCTACCTACAAGATATTAAGGTTGGAATGAATCCACTTGATTGTTTATTGATCAGTATAGTATCAATATATATACAACGTTGTTACAACAATATCACGAGATATCAGTAAAGTCTAGCTATCAGTATTGTCTACAGCTAACAAACTATCTATTTGAATAAGACGATAAACATTATCTCTAATACCCCCTCTTAAGCTAAGGATTTCGATCAAGGAGTCTTAGCTTGCTTCTAATGTTCTGAAAACGACTTGTTGACAACGGTTTGGTAAAGACATCGGATATTTGATCCAGTGAGGAGATGAATTGGACTGAGATGTGACCGTCCTTGACCTGTTCCCTGACGAAGTGAAAGTCGATTTCTACATGTTTTGTTCTGGCTTTGAAAAATGGATTAACTGCTAGATAGGAAGCCCCAACATTGTCGCACCAAATAGTAGTTGGATTATAGACGGGTTGATTGAGTTCACGGAGAAGGGATCTTATCCAAATGAGCTCTGTAGTGGTATTGGCAACTGACCTATATTTCGCTTCTGTAAATGAGTGGGCCACAGTTGGTTGCTTTTTAGCAGACCAAGAAATTAAATTCTTACCCATGTAAATTGCGTAGCCACCAGTAGAACGTCTGTCAATTTTGTTTCCAGCCCAATCAGCATCGCAAAAAGCCTGTAGTGTTGTTGTGACAGATGGTGTGATGAATAAACCATAAGAAACCGTTTCCTTGACGTAACGGAGAACACGTTTACATGCTTGCCAGTGTATAGTAGTTGGAGCAGCAAGGAACTGACAAAGTTTGTTAACTGTGAAGGCGAGATCAGGTCTGGTTAAGGATGCATATTGCAATGCACCAATAGTGCGGCGATACAGCTGTGGATCAGACATTGGTTCTCCATCCGTCAAGTAAGCATCAAAGTTGGTTACCATGGGAGAGTGAACTGGTTTAGCCCCATCCATTTTAGTTGTTTGTAAAAGGTTCAAAAGATATTTGCGTTGAGATAATAAGATGCCAGTAGGGAGGTATTGCACCTCTATGCCAAGAAAATATTCCAATCTGCCTAAGTCTCGTAATTTGAACTCATTAGAAAGTTGGGTGATGCACTGCTGAATAGCCTGAGCATCACTGCCCGTGATGATGATATCATTAACATAAACAAGAATATAGAGCACGGATGAACCATGATGCTGGATAAAAAGTGAGGAATCGGTGTGGAAGCCTACAAATCCGAGAGTGAGTAGAAATGAGCTGAGCCTGTTATACCAAGCACGAGGGGCCTGCTTGAAGCCATAGATGGAGCGCTTCAGCTTGCAGACATGAGATAGGTATCGGTGATCAATGAACCCTTGCGGCTGAATCATGTAAACGTCTTCATCAAGATTGCCATTTAAGAAAGCATTAGAAATATCCAATTGCTTCAAACACCAATTCTTTGAAACTGCTAATGATAGAAGAATTTGAACCGTTGTAGGCTTAATAACAAGAATGAAAGTAGCATCAGAATCGACCCCTTCAATTTGAGTGTAACCCTTGGCTACTAAACGGGCTTTATAGCGCTCGATACTGCCATCAGATTTGTGTTTAATCTTGAATATCCACTTACAACCCACAATATTGGCATCGGGAGGTCGTGGAACCAAGTCCCACTTCCCATGTTGGAGAAGGGCTATTATTTCAGCACTCATAGCATCACGTCATGCTGGAATTTTAAGTGCCTTTGTGTAACAAGTAGGTTCAACATCACCAGATGCCACAACAAGAATACTTGAGGCAGTGGACATATATGCAAGCTTTTTGGGTTTTGGGTTGGGACGCAGCACCATAGGATGCGTTCGACCTTGCTGCTGCGGCTGAGGAGCGGAATGAAGTGGAGCAACAGATGGAGATGCATGAACGTCAGTAGACATGGGCGAACCAACAAGGGCAGCAGCAGGAGCCTCAGAGTCAGTGAGCAAAGTGGATGGTGAGGGACTACCAGAGGATGAAATGAACTGAACTGGTGCTTGCGTAGCCGTGGGAAATGATGCTAGAAGAGTGAGCCAAGGACCACTATCAAATGTCTCTGGATGAGGACCGAGCACTGAGGTATGAGAAGAAGAAAATTCTTTGTACAAGAACCTTGTTTCATCAGTACGTACATGTCGACTTAAGTAAACTTTGTGATCTGTCGGATTAAAGCAAACATAGCCATGATGATCTTTGGCATAGCCAAGAAAAACACACGCTGCAGTCCTATAAGAAAATTTGTGAGCATTATATGGACGCAATAATGGATACATAGTGCAACCAAAAACTCGAAGGAAAGAGTAGTCGGGTTTAAGATTGGTTAATTTCTCAAACGGTGTGGACTGATGCAGGAGTGGAGTAGGTAGTCGATTAACCAAGAAAGCAGCGGTGTGCAAGGCAAAATTCTAGAACTTTGAAGGCACGGCAGAATGGGCAAGCAATGTTAAACAAGTATCCACCAAATGCCGGATTTTACGCTCCACAACACCATTCTGTTCGTGTGTATGAGGGCAGATAATACGATGGTATATCCCAATATCTTTGAAATAACTATTGAGAGATCGGAATTCGCCCCCCCCAATCGGATTGAAAGGTGAGAATTTTGGCATTGTGTTGTCGCTCCACAAGTTTCTGAAATTCAATAAATGTCGGCAAAACGACACTTTTTTGTTTGATGGGAAATAACCAGCAATATCGTGAAAAATCATCCACAAATAACACAAAGTACTTATCACCATAAAAAGAGCATGTTGGAGCAGGGCCCCATACATCCCCATGAATTAAGTCCAAAGGTTTACTTGCTACTGTTCCAGTAAGTGGCAGATGAATCCTACTATGCTCTCCTAAGCAACACGCCTCACATAAGCTGTTGGAGGCTTTTATTGACTCACTAGGCAAATGGAAATGATTAACAATAAAGGAAACTGTTGATTGTTGCGGATGACCAAGCCTTGAATGCCAATCTGGAGATGATCGCTTAACTGCCTGAAAAGCAACACTGTTGCCAGCAATAGACGCCAACGCAGCACTTGGAAATTTGTAAACACCATCCTCTGTTGGTCCCCGTAATAAAACTTGGTCACTTCTCTAATCCTTTATAGCAAATCCATTGGAATCAAATGTAAAAGAACAATGATTAATGTCGGTAGCAAACTTATTAACTGAAAGTAATTGTTGTTGCAAAGTGGGAACATGTAAAACATTCTTCATAGCAAATTTAGTGGAACCAGAGGTGAGAGTTGTGTGACCAACGTGCTGAATTTGTAAACCACTACCATTACCTATCGTAACTTTGTCAGGACCCTTGTACTCCTCGGAAAGTTGAAGAGCGGCTAAGTCAGGAGTCATATGATGAGAAGCAGCAGTATCAGGGAACCAGTCGTTGGTGGAGTTCGAGGAAGCCGTAGCCACATTAGCAGTAATCTTCTCTGAAGACTGCTCATAACGCTTACGACACCACTTAGCTTGGTGATTATTAAGATTGCATATTTGGCAGGGATTTGGATACCACGGTTTTCTGCCTTTGGTGGTGTTGTGGGGCTTAGACTGAGTATTGATATTGGAGTTGGAAAATATGCTGCCGGAAGCATTCTGTCGGGCGATGTTGGCAACAATAGAAGCTGGTTTCCTAGTGGTATTCAACAGAATTTCATGAGCAATAAGTCTGCCAGAAAGATCAGAGAAGGATACCTGATGTTTCTTAGCAGAGAGAGAAGCAACCACTGGATGATATTCAGTAGGAAGCAAACGAAAGATATTGGCATTAAACTCATCAGGAGTGATCGGAATTCCAGTAGCCGCTAGCTCATTAGAAATGGACTTAGCTTTACGGAGGAATTGAGCCATTGATTTATCATCTGGTGAGAGGTTTTGCAAGGCCATGTGCAGTTGTATACATCGAGCACTATTTCCTACACCAAAAGATTCGGCAAGTGATTGCCAAGCAGCAAAAGCAGTCTCAAGACCAGTGACATACGGGAAAATCTCTTCTGTGAGAGATGATAAGATCCAACTCAAGAGTAGTTGGTCCTCCTGCATCCATTTCAAATGCAATGGGTTTGCTTCTAAAGCATTGGTTGTTGGATTTGTGATAAAAGGTTCTGGTGGATTTGTGCCATTGATATGATTGGTGAGATTATAACACTTGATGATAGGATGAAACTGTGTTTTCCAGGCAAGGTAATTTGTTGGTTTGAGCTTGAGGGAAAATTGGAGTTGAGCATGTGGTAGTGTAGTCGACAGTGAAGGAGACGAGAGGCTTAGAGCATTGGAAAGACTAGCAGACAGAGATGAACCAATAGGTGTTGAAGAAGAAGAAGAAGAAGAAGATGGCGAATGTTGATTTTCCTGAGTTGCCATTGAAGGCTCTGACACCATATAAGATATTAAGGTTGGAATGAATCCACTTGATTGTTTATTGATCAGTATAGTATCAATATATATACAGCGTTGTTACAACAATATCACGAGATATCAGTAAAGTCTAGCTATCAGTATTATCTACAGCTAACAAACTATCTATTTGAATAAGAGGATAAACATTATCTCTAATACTACCGAATATTTCTTATAGGTGGATTCGTTGGCAAATTAATAGACGTGCTCATTCTTTAGCTCGAGCATCTATTCGTTTTACGCATCTACGGATTTGAGTTTCTACTCCTCAATTTTTGAGTGAGTTTTATCATCATGAATAAAATTTTGAGTATTTTGCTCTTCAAAAAAAAAACTAGTATCCAATAAGACCTATCCAATAAAAAATAAGGTGAATAGGATCTTAAATACAAATTAAAAATAAACCTCATCAACCTTTAACACAAAGAAAGTAATAGAACCACAAAGCCAAAGCTTATTCTAACAGCCATTACTAACATAATTTTGTATGACGAGTGGTTGAGCACATGCTTATAATCATTACTCATTGGCCAAACCCTATTCCCGACTTTTGAAGGGACAAATATTTATTTCTACTACCATCCAAACGCTAGAGTATAGCTTACTTTATTCGTATCTCAAGTTAGTTTTATTGTTCAAATGGGGTCACCACGATGTGGTGCCTTCATATATTATATATAGTTAAACATATATAAGCCTACATGATTTGATTCCATGAATTTGAATACATATTGTCACAGTTTAAAATATATATTATGTTGCGTCTTGTTTCTAATATCATGTGTTCATGAACATGTTCCTTGCCTTACAAAAAAGAGAAGTCCTTGCCACCCGTAAAGCTCTAAAAGGATCACAAAACCTTTCAAACTTTATTATATTGTATAGTCTCATCAAATTAGTCAAACTATTTAATTAAAAACTGAATCATCCTCCTTTCTTTTGATTAGAAAATTTGTATTGGCAGGTCCTATGATCCTGTAAGAGGCTCCTTATGGTGAAAGGCTTGTATCCAATAATTTCTTCTTTTGTAGGCTCAGTTTAATTATATATAATCCCTCAATTCACTATTCCCCAACCACTGAAGAATTGAAGCATGAACTCCCAGTTTCATGGTTCCTGCTGTGAAGTCTCTATGACCCCCATTGTCACCTCTATAAGATCTCTGAAGCATCGATGCCTAACAACTCTCAAAGCCTTGACGCCACAAATCAGTTCACTAGCAGTCCACAACTGCTCTCTGTATGCAGCTTCTGTCAACGAAATCTACGTCTTCGATTTGTCCAACTATAGTCACATAGACACTTTGAGTACCAACGATCCCACTACTGGCTCCATCAAATCCATTGCTTTCCACAAGAGGGAAATCTTCACTGCTCATCAAGACTGCAAGATCAGAGTCTGGAAACTCACACCTTCCAAAGAACACCACCTTGTGACTACACTTCCCACTGTCAAAGACCGGTTTAGCCGTTTCTTGTTCTCTAGAAACTACGTCAGAGTTAGGCGTCATAAGAAGAGGCTTTGGATCCAGCACTGGGATACAGTTTCAGGGTTAGTCGTGCATGGAGAGACAATGTATTCAGTTTCATGGGATAAAAGTTTGAAGACATGGGGCACGAGTAATCATCGTTGCTTGGAGTCTATTATAGCTCACGAAGATGCTATAAATACAGTGGCAGTGTCAAGTGATGGAACTGTTTACACAGGATCAGCAGATGGGCTCATTAGGGTTTGGGGGAAAGTTGGCAAGAAGAGAAAGCACAGTTTGATTACCACCTTAGATAAGCATAAATCAACGGTGAATGCACTTGCTTTGAGCGATGATGGATCGTTGCTGTTCTCAGGTGGCTGTGACCGTTCGATCCTGGCTTGGCAAAGGGATGACGATGACCACATGAAGTTGGTAGAGAAATTGTGGGGTCATGCAGGTGCCATATTGTGCTTAATCAACGTAGATCATCTGCTAGTAAGTGGGTCAGAGGATTGTACAGTGAGAATATGGAAACATGGGAAGAAGCCTAATGGGTATGATTGTATGTTCGTATTGGAAGGACACGAAAGACCGGTGAAGTCAGTGGCCGCAATCAGTAACAAAGGTGTAGGTGCATGTAATGGTCCCTTTTCGATTTGCAGTGGAAGCCTTGACGGAGAGATTAAGATATGGGAGGTCTCGAACTAGCTAGACCTGAATAGTGGCTATAAAAAGCGTTCAAATTTGTAATCTGAAAGGACCACTTACATGGTCACTCATTCGTAACTATATAATTGAATAAAATTTTATTTTAAAATTTATATATTAAGAGAATAAAGCAAATCCCACCAAAGGGTTAATCATTTTATGCTCTTTCAACATCCCTCATTAAAAATTAAAAATTGAATTAAATGGCAGTTGAATTGACATTTAGAAATAGAAGTCGCAATATTTTACTCCCATTTAGCTAAGGAATAAACAATAATCTTTTAGAAAATAAGGTTCATCAAATATGTGTTTTTAGAACAAATGAATTTGTGTATTTGAGAAAAATATAATTGAATTTTAGGTGAGAACGAGCCTTGAAACAACCGGTAAGGATATTCCTTTATGACCATAGTTTTGAAACTTGAATCGAACCGGCCGGTTTGACCGGTGACTGGTCGGTTATTTGATCTAGATGATCCCTAAAAATTAATCCCCAATTGAGTCAGTGGGAACCGGTGAGAACCGGTCAATTGACCGGTCGAACTAGTTCAACTACTGGTTCAATAAATTTTTTATTTTTTTTATTTTTTATATTATTTGGTATATTTTCTATTTTTAATATTACTAATACTATATATAATTAAATATAATTATTGCGTAATTATGACGTCGCACCGATTTAACTGGTGGTCGAACCGATGACTAGTAAAACTTTCGATTTGACGTCCGATCTATGTTTCAAAACCTTGTTTATGACCATCACAAGTTCGAGTCACATAATAGTCTCTTTGTAAAATGCAAAAGAGAATAATCGATGCATATAATTGATGTTCCTCGTTCAACCCTGAAAATGCAAAGAGTCTTGTGTAATGAGATTGTTGTTATTCTTATTGTTGTATAATTGAAACTTAGGTATTCAATTATATGAAGCTTGTATAACTTACTTCAAATGTCCCAAAAAAGTTAGAATATGCAAATTAATTAAATATAAACAAAATTTAGATAAAGCTCATATCCAAACTTTTAATAATGAATTTTAATTTGTTGTTATTGTCACTAATCTTTTGATCATTAGTGATGTTCTGTGTTTCGCCCCCACTAAAACAAAGTTGTAGCCGTCCTGGTAGTGGTGACAACATGTGATTCGTTATCGGAATAGTTTATGTGATTCCCACTAAAAAGCTAAACATCCTTTTCCTTCTTTTTTTGCGAGGAAAGTATACTTCATTAGCGAAGACATGCATGTTTTGCGTGATGACATTTAAAAATTGTAGGTTTGCTGCATCTAAGTAGAAAATTTATGCTTCCGTTCTCCCGTTCTTTTCCAAGTATCATCACTACTTGTCTCAATTAAAGGAACGGTTTTACATGCTTTGTAAGATAAAAGCACTATCTAAAATTATATAATTTCTTAAACAAGTTTTGAAAAACTCTTTATACTTTACACCAAAAGCAATCATGTGGTTGCTTAATTATTATTATTTACCAAGTGATCAGCTTTTCCTTGATTTAGAACTCGACAACCATGCAAGCAAAAGCTTGTGTTGTGGACATTAAAATTTGAGGTTTGTCTTCGCGGGCTACAGCAGGAGGAATCCTTCGAGACACTACAGGAAATAGATAGGGGTTTTGAGCACAATATAAGTTTATGGGCATCCGTTTGTGCTGAACTATGAGGGGTATTTTTAGGCTTGTACTTTGCATGAATGATGAGGTATCGGAGGGTAGAACTTAACGTGGATTCACTGACTGTCATTAACATATTATCGTCCTCCGATACATCATATGTGCCATACAACACTTTACTTTTGGGGATTTAACAATTACTACAATGTGAGATGCTTGTTAAAGCTAGGAGTTCAGATCATTTGTCCAATTTTTATGGTGTTTTATTGTGTCTAATGAATCTTAGCCATTCATTTATGTGAGCTTCGCGTTTATTTATGTGAAACTTACGTGAAACTTGCATAAATAAATGGCTGAGATTCACTGGACACAATAAGACACCATAAAATTGGACAAAGGATCTTGTTCCGAAAGCTAGGTATATATACCATGAAGCTAATAGAAATGCGAATTAACTAGTAAACTAAGCCAAGTATCTAGACCTTGGTGTTTATTGGTTTCAAAATTCGCCTGTAGGTTGCGCTACTATCCTTCTAGAGGATATAACTGGGGTAGCTTTTCCCCGACTACCAGCTTAAGTTATTGTATTTCTCCTTTTGAGAAAAAAAAAATTGAGGTTTGTCGGTGTTATGATCAAAGGGAATTCATTTAAAGTTTAAGAGTTAATGCTTGGAGTTTAATTACTTCATAGATAAATAACTAAGATTGCGTAACAAATTAAGCTATTCTGCTAGGCCGTTTGCATCTGTAAGGTAGCATGTGGATGCCACTGACCATATTAAACTTATTAAGTGCATTTGAAACATAAAACCCATTTACATAAATTGATGATTGTTGGTTTTTCTGTCTCATTTGACTTGTTAGAGACGCTGTTGGCGTAAGTGCTTGCGTAATTGCCACAGCTTTTATGTAAGCTAAGCTGGTCTAGTCACCATAGTCCCTAGATAGTGGCAACACTTTTATGTAATGGGAATTCATGTAGGTTAACAACTAATCCGTCTCTAATGGTACCGTAATCAGGTTTTGTAGGTGTAAACAAAGCTAAGCATAGATCGTGTGACATATCACAAGGGTTTTAAGGAAACCCTTAGACTTGAAATTACTTAGGGTGCTTTGGTTGATGGACGAAAGGTTTAATGGTTAAGGAATGAATAACCAGTGGTTGATTGATTATCATGATTATAAAAACAATATTTTGATATCACACTTTTAGAGATTACTCGATACCCCTCAAACATGAGACAAATGAAAATTATTCCTGATTAACGGGTAAGTGTCACAGGTATGTCAGTACAAGAGTGTCATACTCCCTTCTTCTTCTTCTTCTTCTTCTTTTTAATCTTTTTAGCAATTATATATAGTTAAAATATAATTAATTAAATACAATTAACTAATTAAAATATAATTAATTAATTAAAATTCAATTAATTAAAATATAATTAAAATCATATTGTAATATAATTAATTAAAATATAAATAATTATTCAAAATAATATTACATTACATTTTTACAAATTAATTAATTAATTATATTTTTCTCTTTTTGACAATTAAATATAACTAATTAAAATATATTAACACTTGCTGTAAAGCAAAAATTTAACAAACTTTTATTTTTCAATATTTTTAACAAACCAACTATTATTAATAATAATGGTAATTATTTATTTGTTTTTACTAGACATTATTAATAATAATGGTAAATAGCAATCACTTCTAATTTCTCTTACTTTTGATATCATTGCTTTCCTTTGATAGAGATGGTGCTGGTTGTATATATGATATACAAGTTAAGATTAAAATTCTAGCATCTAAAGCCATAGGTTGAGCATGAGCATGAGCATAAGTTGCATCACTTAAAAGTTCTCATAGTAATATCATGTTACATTAGTTGTGGTACTTTGAAAGTATAAATTATTTTAGGCCCTTTTCTGGTGGTTTCCTATATAAGTGTAAATATTCCCTTTCTTGTTTTATAATATAGCATCTTATAAAGTTGTTTGAAAAATAATAAAATTTGAAAAATAGGGCAAACATGAAAAGCAATCACAATAAAAATGAAAAGAAAAAGAATTCAATTGGATCAAATTAAAAATTTCATACGTTAACATCCATACATATGAATATAGAACTAAACCTATTTTGTAACCATATAAAAAAGATGAACAATGAAATCAAAATTAAAATAAAGCTACAATTGTGTTAATATCATCAACCTCAACTATTTCTTCTCTTTCATCAACATTTCAATGTTCCATAATTTTCATTTGCTCATCAAGTATCTTCGTTTCTTCTAAACTTCTCCTTAATTCAGTTTCCTTCTTAAGTACCATTATTCTTTCCTTAACTTCTAAAGAACATATATAGATCTGTCATGAAATTGCTTGTTGTACCATTGGAAAAACTTACAATGACCAACTGGATAGTTCGGACATCCTAAAAATCTTCTCCTGGGATTATTACACTCTATAAAGTCTTTAAAGAAGCTTTTAGGTCACAATATCAAATCAATTTCAAATTATATAATTTTTAGCAATTATATATAGTTAAAATATAATTAATTAAATACAATTAACTAATTAAAATATAATTAAAATAATATTACAATATAGTTAATTAAAATATAAATAATTATTCAAAATAATATTACATTGTAATTAATTAATTATATCTTTCTCTTTTTGGAAATTAAATATAACTAATTAAAATATATTAAAATTTGCTATAAAGCAAAAATTTAGCAAACTTTTATTTATCAATATTTTTAACAAACCAACTATTATTAATAATAATGGTAATTATTTATTCTTTCTTACTAAACATTATAATTATATCGATTCTCATTCTTTTTTATGTTCATTCTCGTTCTTATTACCATTACCTCATTTTAACTAACCAATTGAATGTAGAAAGGTTTACCAACTTGACGCGGTTCATGGAAAGACCTTGAACTTGAAGCTTTTTTTATTAGATAATCTATTTTTCTTATTTAAATTTAAGGAAAGTCTAGTCATAAAATCGTATATAGTGATTTGTTCATAATTATTTCTATCTTTTGAATAGTTTGAAATTATGTTTATTATTTTATCCGAATTATGAATGAATGAAAATGAAGTCGGGGCTATGAAAAGCCAAAGTGGAAGTTGCTTTCAATAGCTAAGTGCAACTTTTTCACAGCAGCACGTTGGGTGAAGCTTATTTTATTCATCAATCGACCAATTCGATCATTCCAACTCTCTTCGAGCTGCGCAATCCAATTAAACGTATGATTGGTCTTATCCCTCGTGATTGGAATTTTGTACTCAATTAATCTACAATTAGTTCTTACCTTATAAATATGATAAAGGTTTAATAACTCACAATCAAGATCAACAACAAAATTAAAAAGGTTTGTATGTGAAAAAATAAATAATTTAAAATCTTAAAATCAAAATTTGAAGCTACTTACATTCCGAAATAAACAGAAGGAAAATGTTAATATACAAAATTAAAAAGATTTAATGTCTTACATCAAAATAGATTAAAATTTTAATATAATTTTTATATACTAGGAATTATTCATTTAAAGTTTTAAATTGCATATAATTTTTTATACCAGATATAATCTATAGTAAACATCTTTGTATACATGGTCATTTCTCTCTCTCTCTTTTTTTAAATGAACCTTTTTATCGAATCTAACATAAGTACATTTTGAACCTCAAGGCTTATAACACAATACAACTTAAACACTAACATTTTAAAACATTTAAATTGAGTCCTAACGTTTTCAAAATATTTAGAACATACCTTAAATGAACAAAAAATTTGACAAAGTTAACTTCATATCAATTAAATGTCATATCAATATTAACATGATATTATTTATATATTTTAAAGTAAAAGCGAGTCTCATTGTCACATAATTAATTTTTTAAATTAACCACAAAGAGGATCCCACAATCACGTGACAATAGACTCCATTATATAAGACAATGAGTTCAAAGTTTTGAATACCCACTACAAAAAAAGTATACAATCTGCGACGTTTTATTGAAAAAATGTCGCAGATTGTATAAACTTTTCATGACTTGAAGAACTTATTTAAACGTTTTATTATTAAAATGTGTCCAAATAAATACCACGGTGTTTTTCTGTAGAAAACGTCACGGAAGTGTTGATAAAGACATTAAAACTTAGTCGTTTAACTAACGCTTGGGTATTGCTTTGAACCCAAACATTTTCTTCAATTGCGCCTCTCACTCTCTGCGCTCTCAACGTATACACACAACTTCAAATCTCCCTCTCAAAGTCACCCTTGCTCCTCCGCGCTTGTTGATTCCTAAGGTACATTCCAATGCCCACTGCTCTTTTAACTTCGTGTTTGATTTGCTAAAGCTCGAACTTTCTGTGGTGGGTGGTGGGTGTTGGATGACGTTTGAAGTATATTGTATAAAATACCTATGAATCTCCTCTCTCTGTGTGTGTGTGTGTGTGTGTGTGTGTGTGTTCTTTGATTTTGTTAAAATTTAAATGATTCTTTGCCGAGTCTTTTTTGAAATGGCTTTTCCAATGGGTTTTAGCTAGCTTCGAACAATATTATCAATTCTTAGCAAAGGCCGTCGGATTTCTGGTATTGTACCGTCTCCAACATTCAAACTCTCCTTTTCTCTCATCCATATCCCTTCTTTATCGCACTTCATCGGAAGCAATCTAATATATTAGCTAATTAATTTATGTAACATAATTTAGTCTGTAGCACAATGTGTTATCGAAGTTAGATTTGGGATGAAAGAAACTCACTGTCAAGTTGAACTCTAGTTAATGGAAAAGACGAAGGAAATGTCTTCCTCGAATGATAATTTTCATATCAATAGACTACTTTTCTAACTCTTGTGGTTCACTTCTTTGGTTCTAGTTTAGCTAACTAGTTGTAATACCTAGATGTAGTTATTTTTATTAGTTTTAACGAAAAGGAGTGTGAGTTTGAATATATGAGATGTGTCAAAGAATTTGCAATGAATCTATGGGAACTTGTAAGACAAACCATGTATAGAGAGCTTACATTAGTTTGGCTCAAGGATGTCCTTATGGAGACACTCCAACACTAGAGGCTATTACAATTTTAGATTTAGACAAAATGGATAATTAACCAACACTAAGGCTTTCAAAGTTGATCTTCACATCTCATTCTTGAAGATTTCTTGCTAGATTTTAGTTCTGTGTGTTAGAAAACATGATGTTGTATGTTCGCTTTGCTGGAAAATTAAGCTGATATTAAGATCTAGATTTATAGACATAATCACAATATATATTGATAATTCAAATCTACAGTGAAAATATTAATCCAATGCTAAGCTGGTGATAGAGGTTTGAATTATGGAGATGAAAGAAAGAGTAGTAGGATGTGCTTTTCAGGACTCACTTGAGTAATAGAGTTCCACTTTTATTAATATGCATATATAAAACCTTATTATAATGTTTTCATCTCACTTTTTATATATAGTTAAGGTGTCTTGTTCCTTACAATGTTATAAACAGCCTAATTCATATAATTATTAGAATTAACTGAATTTGTCACTAAAGTTGCATACATAATAATAAAGCTTACCTGAC
>JANVCL010000007.1:21982925-21995642 GCA_026546855.1 Erythroxylum incrassatum | reverse complement strand
CTCACGGTGAGATGAGAGCGCAAGAGTGAGAGGCTGAGGTGAGAAGAAGGCGGAGACAAAGAGCGGAGTCGAGGGGGGGGGTTAGGTTAAAATTTTCAATTTTGCAAAATGGTCTTCCTTTTTTCAGAATTTAACGGTACTAGTCGGTATTGTCTGATTTGAAAACAACCGGTACTAACCGATATTTGAGGTTGGTACCGACAACATAGATGTCGTACCATTTTTTAGCCGGTATTGTTTGGTACGGTACAATATCCGTAACTCTAAGTGAGTTTCACTTGTCATATGACAATGGGCCCACGTTCATATATTTTAGATAGTAAATCTATCAATGAATTTTACTTTTTATTTAAAAATAAAAAATAATATCACGTTAGTATTAACGTGACATTTAACTAATAGAGAGTTAACTTCGTTAAATTTTCTATCCACTTGGGGTCTATTTTGAAAATGTTATGATTCAATTTGAATGCTTCGAAACGTTAAGATCTATTCTATATTTTGTTATAAACGATAAGGTTCAAAATATACTTTTAGCCAAATATCATAATAAGATACGAACCTTTTTGTCTATAACTTGTTTCCACTTTTTAACATTAAGAGATTATGAAATTTAACATAAAATTAATGCGAATTGTCAAAGCCTAATGCCTAAGAACAATATGATACCTATCCAATAACAAGTTGCATTATTCTCCGATAAGAAAGTTCAATTCAGTTATACTTGGATATAATATAAAAATGATGCAAGTGAAACAAAAAATAATAAATTTAAAAAGCTCAAAAGTTTTCACTAGAAATGTGTTCTAATGGAACATTTAGTATTGAATAAAACAATTTATAATATTAAACTAAAATACATTCAGATGATTTAAAAAGAAAAAAAAAGTGAAAATATCCACCTTGAAAATATATAATAAATTTCACAAAAGTAGAAAAATTAAAGTAATTTATATAAAATTACTCAGAAAAAACATAGATTATCTTATGTATTAATCACTCTTATAAAAATATGAAAGTTAGTAAACTGACCATAAAGATAGAAGCAGCACTTATTTATGTATGTTCAACTTAATGAAGCAGATACAGAGTAAGCAAATTTCTCTTCAAATTGTGATTGATGAGAAGTATAACATATCAAGCCTATAATGGTATATAACTGTTTTAACAACGTATGCATGCTCATAAAGATCTGCTTAGAAGGAGCATCTGCATTGCCTCATCAATCGAGCTATAGCTGAGCTCATAAAGATCTGCTTAGAAGGAGCATCTGCATTGCATCATCAATCGAGCTATAGCTGACCACTCATCTTTCAGCATCTTAACACAGTTTGCAAACACAAGCATGGTAGTCATAATAAAGCTGTATTTTGTTATCGATAAACTCATAGAGTTTCAAGTGATGTAACATCATTAGTGATCGTTGATATAAGATTAGCAAATCAAATTTTTATTCATTAAGAAATCATTTTTTGTTCTTAACCTCACCCTTACTCTTGCTAGCCACGCAACTGATGTTTATTTCAAATGACAATCCATGTCCAATCAATAAGCTACCTGCAGTCTGCTCAGTTGGGAATAATGCCAAATCAGACCATTAACTCTAATTTTACATCCTGTAGTTTGACTAATCACCAATGCAATTCAATATCTCTACCTGATAATCTTGAGAACATAACTTACCAAACTTTAAACAGGATAAACTCATATACATACGATTAAAGGAACAACTTAACTCGATATCAGAAGCAATTGGCTTGGCCAAATTAAGCAAAATTATGAAGATCAAGCCAGATGAAAGGTACATTAACTGCCCTTATCAATTCATGAGTTTGACTCTATAAGGCACCTGCTAAAATGAATGCTGCAAACCTATATCCATAGAAATTATACATTTTAACTAAACACAGCCAGCCACACCAGAGATTCAGCTCACAGAGAACGAATCAACAAATGGCGCAAGAGTGCAGAAAATTCCGACCAAGGGGGAAAATAATAACTAATTCTTATTGGTAGCATCATAAGATGTGATCGCTCGATGCAACCACAAAGTACAATCAATTCCAATGAGTTTCATGCGAATGACTGATGAAGTAAAAGTCATCGGTATCATTAGTAACCTGTTAAGAGTATCTCAAAATTTGCCTACAAACTACTCCTCAAAGCGTTGAAATCTGTATTCAAATCCTGAAATTGTTAATGAACCTCCAATATGGGAACTTCCCCCATATATGACTAATGTGACTTTCTCCGAAGACGCTTCCTGAGCTTCTTGTACTTGTGTTTGTTCATCTTCTTCTTCCTTTTCTTCTTCACACTATCAGCCCTCACAGTCCTCGCATCATCACCCTCAATATCATCGATCAGATCAAACCCAATTGCGTGAATAGGGTTTAAGTACGATCCAAAAGGGAAACTTGGGTAATAGTATTGATAAACCTTGGTGGGTTTGTGGCTATTTATGATTGCAGGGTTGAAGAGATATTCTGGGAAATTGTCGGGTTCAGATTTAAATGGTGGGTTAAGTTGCCACGGTCTAAGGGTTGTTCCGATGATTCTGAGAGATTGAGAAGAGGATGCGGAGGTTCTTTTGATGAAATTAAGGATTGGATTTGCCATCTTTGGTAATGTGGGGTTTTAGGATTTACAAAGAGACTTTGGGCGGCGCTTCGGAGAAAACCAGAGAACTCGACAATGACACCCCACGAGGCTCTCTCACTGTACTAAACCGAGGATGACGTATCCAAAAGATCTACGATTCGTTGGTAAACCATTAAACGTCGTCGGCTGCTCAGGAACATTTTGTTAATAAAACACAACAAAAAAAATGTGCCCTCACGCAGGATCGAACTACGGACCTTCAGTTTACAAGACTGACGCTCTACCACTGAGCTATAAGGGCTATTTGCAGAAGCTTGTAAACGCTGTTTATAAAACTAACAGTTTTTCTGTTTTGAGAACTCCGCCCAATGCCCCCACCCAATAGATAAAAAAAATCAAATCAATTTAGTTGAACTTTTTAATTTTTTATTCAATTTATTTCATTAATTTTTGTTATTAAAATTAATTAATTGGTTAATTTTTGTAAATTAATAAATTCTTAAAAATTAAACTAATTAATTAAAATTTTAAATTAAACTTTCAATTCTTTAATAGATAAGAATAATTTCTTTCAATTATATTCTAAAATTTTTAATCTTTAATCGATTTTATAACTATTTAATATTAATTTAATTTTTTTAAACTTTAAAGTTTTTATTTATAGGTTTAAACACCGTTCCCTTATTTAAAAGATTATTTTCTTCTTTTACATTTTTCATTAGAAAGTGTTATCCTTCTGGCATTTATTTCCAGACCACAACACACTATGAAAATTACCTGCACACACCGTGAAGAAGCACGACGGCAAATGGTAAAATTTAATGTTTTAATTTAGTTCTGTCTAATTTTGATGGGGTTGGATGTTGTTGCTTGGATCCATGATTAACCACAACGCACTATGAAAATTATCTGCACACACCATAAAGAAGCATGACGGCAAATGGGAAAATTTAATGTTTTAATTTAGTTCTGTCTAATTTTGATGGGGCTGGATGCTGTTGCTTGGATCCATGATTCTGACTGACCTTAGTTAAAGAACACTTGCAAAACAACAAAAGGCACTCCGAGAGTTGATTGCCGGCAGGTCCCTCCGACGCTTAAGTTAGTCTTTTAGTGAGAGTTTTGATGGTTAAAAACAAAAAAAAATCAGGGTTCTAATGTCGTACATTTTCCATGATGAGGTAACACCTTATATACCTGAAATAACTGATAGATTTGGGTCTTTATGTATGCATGAGAGGTTACCACCTACGAATGATTCGTCGATATCTGAATCTGAGCTTAACATGACCGACCTAACCATAATTAAATAGGTTTAAAAAAGTTTATAATTTAAAAATTTAACCGATAATAAATTGTTATAAAGTGGTTATATAATAAATAAAAAATAAAATTTATAAAAATAAATAAAAACAAAAATATTTTATTAAAATAAAAATAAATTAATATCTATTATTATATAATTTTATTAGGTAGACCGCCGACCTTTTGTAATAAATTAATTTTGTCACTGCTTTTCTTACGTGTTCATTCATTAATTTGACACAACTTTCAGTTTATAAAAGAATTAATAAGCTTTTTAAAAATTCCAGCGCCGTGATTTTACGATGCATCTTAACCTGTGTACTTGCACAAATCTCATTACAGCTCTCTGCTCTACTCGCTGGATCAAAGGGAACTTCTCATTTTGCGACAGTTAGAAGAGGATAATTAATATACACAATTTTTTATAAAGAAACATCTATCAGTTGCTTCAAAGCTCGTCCTTTCTAATAACATGAGTTTAAAATTTTAAAATAAAATATATATTCTTATAAAATTTTAAAAATCTAATGTTTAAAGTTTTAAAAAATCTATAAATTTAAATTTTTAAAAAAATATTTTTATCAATATTATATTTAGACTAAACAAATATCAATGATATGGTAACTCTCTTAAACTTAACTCAAACTAATTAGACTTGACTTAAATTAATAATTTAAAATAATTATAATAAATTATTCGTTTAAATTAAATCTAATGAGTTCAATTTGAATTTAAGAGTTAATTTAAATAATTACATAATTTTAAAAAGTTAATAATTTTATTAAAATTTCTTATATTATAGATAAACTCCATGTCTTTTACTTTTATAATTGTACTCATAATGATTCTCAAAATTTGCTATGAAAACCATTAATTTAATAGCTTTTATAATCACTATAAATATTATAGACTAAAGTGTCCTTATATATTATAAAGATTATTTATTAATATAAATGATTACGTTACCGTAATTGCCGAGTAGAACGATGTACTCCATTGCGTATTTTGTTAGAGGAAGTAGTCCGTCGCGGGGAGCTAGTGTTTTGGAAGAGTCCTTCAGGATTGTCGATTCGAACTCGACGAGCATGTGGCAGATCGACTCATTGAGTCGAGTGAACGATGTGAGTGCTTGGTACAAAGCACGACTCGAACGAGAAGATCTCCTCAATCTCCGGCCAATGCGTGGAGATTGAGGTGTACATATCGAGGGACAGAAAAATTCTCTCCAGCGACGATATTTTGCTCTTGGCGACGAGCTCAGTGAAGTTGAAGAGAAGAGTAGCACCTTCTCTAGATATTTCAATAAAACATATCTCTCTAATGGGGTCTGAGACTACGAAAATGACATCGTAGAGAATTCTATCCCCAATGCACAACGTCCTCATGGTGATCTTCGTTGCCTCAAGCCAATTCTTGATTTTCAATTCAAGTACTTCCTAACCCAACTTGTTCACCTGCGAAGAGCTAATTGGCTCCACGCCTAGTTTGTAAATACCTTCATCGATTATTGATTTACGTATGACTTTGTACACTTCTATAAACTCTGGTACAACCACAAGAGATCATGCACTCTGCAATGTATTTTAAGTCGGTCGTTACGGTCATCGAAATGTTCTCAACTTTTGTTTGTGAAATCTGAAACAGTGAAGGGGCAACTGGCGAGGCAAAGGATTTGCGTGAAGAGAAAGGAGACGAAGAGAATGAAATGAAAACCTTTTTGCTTGTTGTTTTATTTACTTCATGTGTAATATACACAGACTGAAATGTTCTAGACTACGAGATTTTATTCTCACTGACGAATCAAAAATTAGTTATATACAGCTGTGAGTTTGTTGGGAAGAGTTTGCAGGTGTAGAGGAGTAGCGATAGACTGAAGATGAAATTGTGTGTTGTTGTCTGCCAACGGTATTGGGCCCAAGGCAAGTCGTCTGGCCCAAGGATTGAGATGCAAGCCGAGATGAATGGGCAGAGTTCTTTTGGGCAGGATCCTTTAGACCCCCACTCAAACGAAACCCAGGATTGGGTACTAGGTTGAGTTTGAAAGCTAGTTCTTGAAAACTTGCGGCAGAGAGAGGCTTGGTGAGTAAGTCGGCGAGTTGGTCAGTGGTGGGGACGTATCGTACCTCCAGGAGACCAGCGGTGATTTTATCATGCACAAAGTGGACATCAATCTCTATGTGCTTGGTGCGGGCGTGAAACACGGGTTTTTCAGAGAGATCCGGCTCTGTTGTTATCACACCAGAGAATGGGTGATCGAGGAGGCTGAAACCCAAGCTCAGAGAGAAGTGAAGTTAACCAGAGGACTTCAGTAGAGAGCTGAGAGAGAGCTCGGTATTCGGCCTCTGTGCTGGATCGCACGACCACCGTCTATTTCTTAGAGCTCCAAAAAACGAGGTTGTCGCCAAGGAAGACACAACCACCGCTGGTGGACTTAAAATCGTCGGGAGAACTGGGCCAGTCAGAATTGCTGAACGCCTGAAGATCAAGAGGAGAGGACGACGATCGAAACAGTAACTCAAGATCGGAGGTGCTTTTCAGGTAACATAGTACTCTTTTTAAGGCAACCCAGTGAGGAGTGAGAGGAGCCGAGAGAAACTGACTGAGTTTATTGACCACAAAACTAATGTCAGGGCGCGTATTGCAGAAGTATTGGAGAGCACCAACCAAGCTGCGATATAGAGAAGGATTGACAAAAGGTAGACCTTCATTGTGAGAGAGTTTAATCCCTGTGGCAACTGGAGTGAAGCAAGGCTTACAAAGCAGCATATTAGCCTGGGTAAGTAAACTCCGAATATAGCCACTTTGAGATAGAAATAAGCCTGTATTGTTTCTGTAAACTTCAAAACCCAAAAAGCAATGTAAATTGCCCAATGTTTTGAGAGCAAATTGTGTACCGAGTTTTGTAATAATTGAATGTATTTGTGATGTGTTGTTGCCTATGATGAGGATGTTGTCCACATAAATTAGTAGAATGAGGATAGTGCCATTGGTGTGTAGGTAGAACATAGAGGTGTCAGCCTTAGAATTGTGAAAACCCCATTGGAGAAGAGCATATCAAAGTTTATGATACTAGGCCCTTTGGGGCCTGCTTTAGGCCATAAAGGGCTTTAGAGAGTTTGCAGACATGATGAGGAATTTTCAAAACCTTGAGGTTAAGTGATGTAGACAAGTTCATGAATGTCACCATTTAGAAAGGCATTGTTAATGCCGATTTGTTGAATGCTCCAATTATGAGAGGTAGCAAGGGATAGGACTACTTTGATGGTGGAGGCTTTAACCACAGGAGAGTAGGTATCTAAGAAGTCAATACCAGGGGTTTGGGAAAAGCCTTTGGCCACAAGGCGGGCTTGATGTTTGGCTATAGTGCCATCAACATTATACTTGGTTCAAAAAACCCATTTAGTGCCTAGGATGTGCATAGAGGGATCATAGGGTACTAAGGTCGATGTCTGGTTTTTCTGGAAAGCAGAGATTTCTTTAGTCATAGCATTCTACCAGATGGGAGTGCTAAGGGCTTGGGGGACAGTGTCTGGTTCTATGGAGGGGATAGAATGAAGAGAGGCAAAATAGATTTTGGGTTTGAAAATGCCGCTTTTAGATTTGGTTTGCATAGTGGGGAGAGGTGAGAGTGGGAGGAGCATTATGAACAGTAGGGGAAGAGGAAGTGGGTAAAATAGGTGAAGAAGGTGAAGTGAGTGAGGCAGATAGTAGAGAAGAAGTGGTAGTAATAAGAATAGCAGGAGATGTAGGGAATACCTGATGATGTTCTGTGGAGGGAGAAGCCATAGGAGGCAATTCTTGCACAGGAGAGCTGCTTGAGGATGGCCTCGGATGGAGAAACTGCAGATTGTAAAATAAATAATGGTAGACTAGGAGAGGAAGAAGAGACTGTGGAGGGGTTGGAGGGAAAGAGAGTGGGATAACTTAAGCTCATTAAATTCAACATGCCTAGAGATATGAATTTTGCCTTTGCTGGTGAGACATTTATATCCTTTATGAATAGAGCTATATTATAGAAAAATGCATTTTGTTGTGTGGAAATTAAATTTATGAGGGGAATAGAATCGAAGGTATGGAAAGCATGAGCAGTCAAAGGTTTTAAGATAGGTGTAGTTGGGCTGTTTGTGGTATAAGAGTTCAAAGGGGGAGAGGTTTTGTAATTTGGCAGATAGTAGGTTGTTTATAAGAAAAGTGGCTGTGGTGAAGGCCTCAAGCCAAAACCGCAAGGGTAGAAGGGCATGGGCTAATAGTGTGAGCCCTGTTTCAGTGATATGACGGTGTTTTCTTTCAACTATGCCATTTTGTTGGTAGGTGTAGGGGTAGTTGAAACGTGTTTGGATCCCATGCTTAGTTAGAAAGGGCAAGAAGGCTTTTTATTCCCCACCCATGTCTGTGTGGAAGACCTTTATTTTTTGTAATTTTGGAAATGCTCAACAGATTCTTAGTGATACTTGGAACATTGAGTATTTGACGTAAAGATAATGGTGTGTGTTTATTGTCTTTGAATTGAATGTAAGATGAGCCAATGTATGTAATAGGAAGCGAGTTTCCATTACCTACTGTGATGTGGTCATTACCAGTATAGTCTAAACCAATGGAGAGATTATTGAGGTCAGCAGTAACATGATTTGTAGCTCCAGAGTCAACATACCAAGTAGAGGCACTAGGTTGGTCAGAACCAGCATTTGTTTGAGCTAGGAAAGTTTGTGGTGGCCCGTTGTATGTGTGATGATGTCCAGTATTTTGAGAGTAATGTTGTGTGGATGAATTTGATTGCTTCATTTGCTGATTTCCATGCCATGATTGGTCAAATCGCTTGTAGCACCGAAGTGCATGATGACCTAGTTTTTGGCATAGTTGGCAGTATAGGCGATTGGAACCAATCCATCTTCCTCTGCCACAATTGCCCCTTCCTCTAGAAGTATGATGACCTCCTTGATTTCTAGTTTGAGTGTGATTTCTGTTAAAAGATACAAGATTGGCTGAAGGAGAAGAAATGGTTAGAGTGTGAGATGCAGCATTTAGTTGTTCAAGTTTGGTTTCATGCATCATAAGATTATATTGCACATCTTACAGAGCTGCATTTTTCATTGTGTGAGTTAGGAGAACAACAACTGGGTCATAATCATGGCCTAGGCCATTTAAAGCACTGAGGATAAGCTCATAATATAATGCTACATGTCCTGCTATCATAAGAGAGTCTCCAATTAATTTTATCTTCTAAATGTAATCTGAAATTGTTGGTGAGCCATTTTGAATTGTTGACAGTTGTTGTTTTAACTGCAGGACCCGAACCATTGATGTTTGTACATACAAATTTTCTAGTATTTTCCAGCGTTCAAGAGAGGTGGAGGATTGATTTACCTGACCTATCACATCCTCACCTATAGTTGAAAGGAGCCAACAAAGAAGTAACTGATCTGATCTGCGCCATAAATGGTATTCTGGATTTACAACAGTTTGAGGAGCTTCTGCTGATGTTGCTGCTGGTTCTGTGATGACTTGTGGAGGTGGAGATACATCTGATGAAATGAATTCTTCTAGTTCAAGGGCTCGAATAGCTGCTATCACTTGTGCTCTCCAGTTGATGAAATTTGTTCTATCCAATTTGATTGGCAAGTTAAAGTTCAATGTTTTTGCCAAAGCTGAAAAATCTAAAAGAGGGGTGGAGATCTGTGATTGCCGAGTTTGATGGGAGGTTGAAGATGAATCTTGAGCTATTGTGACATTGATCAATATGGTGGCTCTGATACCATGAAGAGAAAGGAGACGAAGAGAATGAAATAAAAACCTTTCTGCTTGTTGTTTTATTTACTTCATGTGTAATATATACAGACTGAAATGTTTTAGACTACGAGATTTTATTCTCACTGACGTATCAGAAATTAGTTATATAGCTGTGAGTTTGTTGGGAAGAGTTTGCTTCGGTGGTAGCAGCTGTAGAGGAGTAGCGATAAACTGAAGATGAAGTTGTGTGTTGTTGTCTGCCAACGATATTGGGCCCAAGGCAAGTTGTCTAGCCCAAGGATTGAGATGTAAGCTGAGATGAATGAGCAGAGTTCTTTTGGGCAGGATCCTTTAGATAGTGTATCGCCGAACTGTTCTAACTGGTTCGATGAAAACCAGATGGTTCTCCAACAAACCGACCGATTTTTAATTACAGATTATTAATTAAAATCGAACTGAATCACTGACCAATTTAAACTTTTTTCAGTCGAATCGGTTCGGTCCAATTTGATTTTTAAAACTTGACCTGCATGCTTGCTTTATGGATGTAAAGATAAGTCATTCTTCTATGCAAAAAGTCTCGAGAGACCACCACAAGCTCTGTTCTCCAAAGTCTCTGTTCGAGAAATATCGCGCAGTTGGGGATACGTCATGATGGTCAAACCTCTGACTCCAGTTTTACTTTCCCATTCGTTATTATTTTCGTTTCTTTCTTCTCAAGGCAAGAACTTGGAAGCCAAAGGATAGGTATGGATGGGGAGGATTAGTGGTGGTGAGGTGGCGTTTGAAATCCAGAGCGGTCATATTCTGGGTTTTGTTCATTTTTTTCCATAGTTGACTAACACTTATTCAAAGCTTTGTTCTTTCTATAAGATATTTTTAAAACCTCTGGAAAATTTTGTTCCCAACTTTTGTTAGCAAAATCTGAAATGGTGAAGGGACGACTGATCGAGGCAAAGAATAAGGTATTTTTGTATCATTGAATTGGTAACCGGTTCTCTAACAAATCGGCCGGTTTTTACACTAACATATTATTAGTTAAAACCAAACTAAATTACTGACTAGTTTAAAATTTTTCCGATCAGGCCAATCGGTTTGATCCGAATTTGAAAACCTTGGGGAATTTTAAGACAATGCCAACTAAGGAAGCCACTAGAGTTAGCCAAGAAATGAGCGCCGGCAGGGAAAAAGAAAATAGACTGAGTTCTAATGGAGAAGAGAAGAAAAGGAGTCCTTTGACGTTAAATTTTTTATTTTTAAAATTTATTAAGTAATAAAATAATTACATGATAAAAACAATATACCTGATAATTAGATAAAAATATTAATCTAATATAACCAGTCATGTCAGAAATATTAAAGGAATTTAATGTCGAATTATTTACAACAAATTGAAAATTAGAATGTATTAATATAACTTTTTAATGTTTAGGCTAATATTACAAAATTAAATAAAATTTGAGATTTTTTTATAATTAACCCTAATTTATATTTAATGTTTTTAAAAAATTCACAAATAGAGTTTGTTTTATATCAAAAATACATAAGAATAAAATTAATTATATATAAATATATGATTAATAATTTATTATTTTAAGATTTTAAGTTGAGATATAATGTCTTAAATTATATACGAGTTTATTTAGATTTATATTCAATTTTTCTCTAAATCTTCCTGGAACCCTTTGTTGATATCATAACTAAGTTGTTGAAGTTCATAAAATAGAGACTTATAAATAATGATTTATAAAAATATTAACAATTCATAAATGAAAATGTTTTCCATTAAAAAATATATAAAAAATTGAGATATATAAAAATTATGTCTCATAATCTATTATTTTAAAAATTTTAAGGAATTAATAATTATCTAGAGTTTTTATATTTGGGAAAAGAGAATACTTCTTATATTTATGAGGTTTGTAGGAATTTTTTTTGGGCTAAACAACATAATTAGTCTCTTCAGACCTATTTCATGAATTTCAAAAAGGTTTATGAAGAGTTAAATGTTATATTACTTTTTTAATTTTAAATAATGGAAGATCATTTAATCGAAATCAAAATAAACGAGCCAGTACAAGGGGTTAGGATAATAGGAATCAAGATATAAGAGGAGTTGTATATCCCTACTGTCATGAATCAAATCATATAAAGTTAACTTGCGTAAAGCTACAAATCAAGTCTCAGAAACCTAAATCCACTTGTTGTTGCAACTATTTCTACCACTATACCGAACATCTCTTCAGAACAAACAGTTTTATTCTACGCAGATGAATTTGCTAAGTTCTGTCAATATCAAGAAACACTAAAGAGCTCTTCCAATTCCATCACTACTATTGTTGAGACAGGTAATTTCGATAAATGTCTCCTTTCATCCTCCAACATCTACTAGGTCATTGATTATGGTGCAAATAATCACATGATAGGTCATCCTAATCTGCTTACCACCTTTAAATCCCACAATTCTCCTTCCACATTTATTTTAGTAGATGCTTTTATCTCATCTGCTCTTAGTTCTGAAATAGCTCATCCAACTCCTTTAATTTCCTTATCATATGTTTTAGTCCTACCAGGTTTTCTTTTAATTTAGTATATGTTAGCAAGATTATTCAGGCTTTAAATTGATGTGTTTCATTTTTCTTAGATTACTGCCTTTTTCAGGATCTTATGACAAAGAAGATTATCAGTAGTGGATATATATCAAGAGGTCGCTATGTTCTGGATATTCCTGAGTGAGTGCCTTGTTGGAAAATATACGCAAGATCGAATCTAGGCACAGCGGAATGAATTTAAAATTTTTCACAAAATCATCTTTAACAGAATTAAATTAGAAACAAAAACAAGAAATAGACAAAGCTGTACGAACTTGTTCTGATTTCCAATACGATTTCCTGCTTCTTCGAAAATGTCAATTTCACGAGCCGTTCAATCGTCCGGCCTCTAATGGTATCCACGGATTTATTCAGAGAAAACTCAAAACGATTTTGAGAGGAAAAATGTAAGAAGTGCTAGCCTCATTTTATAATCTTTCCTTTTATATGAAAAATCTTATTTTTCATATCGATTTTTCATATCCTTAGATTT
>JANVCL010000007.1:21920673-21937236 GCA_026546855.1 Erythroxylum incrassatum | reverse complement strand
CAACCAAATAAACAAATTATCAAACTAAAACTTCAAAATAATTTAAACATGCTTAAAAAGGAATCGGGGCCCAACACTAGAGATCTAAACTATGGGAGGCTATAAAGGGACTACACTCATCTATCAGAGGACCTTGGCCTATGTTAGGTGAACATAATTGCATTCAATCCCCAATAGAGGTAGAGGGAAAAAATTAAGAATAGAGGAAAGAAAAAGGAGTTAGATGAAGTAATACAAGGAATTAACGTAACGGATCTAAGATGTGTGGGGTACTTTTACACATGGAACAATAAGTATAAAAGGGACTACCTTATAAGGAAAAAGTTAGATAAGGTCACCATCTTTTATGCTAATTTTGGGGAACCAATATGTTCTAATCATTACTGGATGGAAATCCAAGGCATAACAAGTAATATAGCTTCTAGATCTCCATTCAGGTTCTTCAACTATTTGACAAGTAAACAAGGATTTGAAGAAATAGTAAGGAGAAATTGGCAAATTGAGGTAGAAGGATTTAAATAATTTCAACTCATAAGAAAATTACAGAGAGTAAACAAGGAATTGAAAACTTCACTAAGAAAAACAAGCTAGATTCAACTATGAACCTACAAAACGTGAAGGAAAATATGAGGAGAGCTCAACAAGATTGCTATAAATTCTCTTATGATCTAAGGTTAAAGATAAAGGAAATCTTATGCTTGAAGGATTATAATTATACACTAAGCTTGCATAACTCTTATCTTTAGGCAAAAGGTTAGAGTGAATTGGTAGAGAGAGGGTGATGCAACTAATAAATTTTCTCATAACTGAATATTAACTCGCAAGAACAAAAAAAATCACTGTGTTATATGATGATATTGGTCAAAAGAGTATAGATCAGGAGAAGATTGAGGGAATTGCTATGAAATATTTTAAGGAACTGATTGGTACTACAACATAATAGGAGAATACCAAAGGAGATTTTGTTAGGAAATTAGGAGAAATCAGTCAGTAAACTACGGAATCCTTGGTTAGTCCCACCAAAACTCAGGAAATCAAGAATGTCTTATTTAGTCTGAATCTATCAAAAGCCCCTAACCTTAACGGATTTAATGCTAATTTCTTTCAGAAAACTTGGAGTGTCATTAGTGAATTGATTATGGTAACAGTGTAGAAATTCTTTTTATCCTAAAAAATGCTAAGGAAAATCAACATAACATACATTTGCATAATTCATAACATTCAACGAATTTATTGCTAATTTCTTTCAAAAAACTTAGAGTATCACTAGTGAATTGATTATGGTAACAGTGTAGAAATTCTTTCTATCTAAAAAAATGCTAAGGAAAATCGTCATAACATACATTTGCGTAATTCCTAACATTCAAAACTCTTTACATATGACAGACTTTTGCCCCATCTCTTATTGTAATACTGTATATAAGCTAATATCCAAGATTCTATCAAGCAGACTCAAGAGCCCCCTGAAGTCCGAAATTAAACTAGATCAAGGAGCCCTTATTTAGGGTAGATCCATAGGGGATAGTATTATACTAGTTCAAGAATTGATGAAGGAATGCATTAAAAAAGAGCTATACACTCAAGATCGATTTTTTCAAAGCTTTTGGCACCATCAAATAGGAATTCATCATTAAATGCTTTCAAGCTTTTGATTATCATGAGCGTTTTGTTTAACGGATACAAGAATGCATCACTTTAGTAAACTTTAGCATCCCAATCGATGGAAATAGAACAAATTACTTCAAAAGCTATGAAGGAATTAGGTAGGGGGATCCTCTTTCTGCTTACCTATTCTCTGTAGCTATTAAAGTTCTCTCCCGGCTGATGCAAACTCTCACTGCTAAGAATCCCAGATTTAGGTACCACCATAAATTTAAGGATATAAAATTAAACCATTTAAAATTTTCTGATGATCTTATGTTTTTTTATGGAGCCAGTGATTACTCTTTAACCATTACCATGAGAATTTTTCATTATGAGAATTTTTAAAGATTTCACTTAATTGTTAAGATTAAAGGCCAATTTCTCCAAAAGTTGTATCTATATCTCCTGTAACATCTATAATGGTGGTGAAATCAGTAAACTGACATAACTTATTCAATCTCCTACATTCAAATATTTGGGGGCACCCGTCTCAACAAATAAACCAAAATATACCAATTGTATCCCTCTACTTGAGAGCCATAAATTGGAAATAAAATTTTGAAAAAATAGATGCCTATTAATTACTAGCAAACTAAAGTTGATCTCCTCTATTTTGAGTAATGTATACACACACTTGAGTGCCCACTTGGTATTGCCTAAAAAGATCATTAAGGACACAAAAAGATATACTAAACAAATTTTGTGGCTTAGAAAGATAGGCAACTCCAAAGGAGAAAAAGTTGTATGAGAAGAGCTATGTCTGACTAAGGAAGAAAGTGAACTAGGTCTGGTATCTCTGAATACTATATAAAAGGTTCTTATAACTAAAAGGATATGGAGGTTATTCAAGGACAGGGAAACCCTATGATCAAAGTAGATAAATGAGTACTATTTGAAGGTTAAAAGCTTATGGTAGTTGGAGCAAAAAAGGGAAAATTTCTGGAGCTTTAGACATCTACTTAGCATGATGGACAAAATTTACCCTCTGATAAAGAAGCCAATTGGCATTGGAGAGTTAACATGGTTTTGGTTTGACAATTAGAATGAATTAAGCCCCTTTATATAGTAGAAATGAGATGTTATGCCTGACCATTGGGATTCCATTAAAAACTAAAGTAGCATAATTAAAGATGGGGTTTAGAGTTATAATTATATAGGTGCTAACAACTTGATGAATTATTTACCACGCAATCAACCAATTTTTAAAGAGGATAAGACTATATGGCTGGTAAATAGCTCCTTCGATTTGAACAATTCTTTATACTATAAGATATTAAGAGACTGTAACCCTAAAGCTCCCTGGGATGAGCTTATATGAAAGAACACTCTATCACTTAAAGCTTCAATTATTAGTTAGCCGGTCATTAAGAAAAAGTTGATAAAGAAAGCAAATGGTTTGGAAACAGTGGAAACTTTGATTCCAGGTGCTTGTAGGCACAGGAATAAACATCTATATAGAAGAGTAGACCTAGAAAATCAAATCCTAGGAGCCTAAACTATTAATTGGTTCAGAGAAATGCTAATGGCACGTGATACTTAATCCAAAAGTCAGCCAAAGAATGAAGATACTCTGGAATATATAGAGCTAATTTTTTAATCATAGCTTGGGATCAAAAAATTGAAATCTATATTTTGTTTTGGGAGTTAAGTTTGATTTCCTTATCATTGTCATTTTGTCAAGCTTAGCTTGAGGTAATAAAAATTTATTCATTTTTTGAAAAAAACAAATTTTATCATTTTTTTGAAGTTTGAGTATTAAAAAAAGGAACTTACCTATAGAGCTTGCGAGAAAGCTTAATCCTTCCAAAGTCCAATACTCCAAAGGCACATTATTAAAGTTAATCCAAGTTCATTCTAGGTCTCCATTTTTACACAAACATAGGTTAGCCACCTATATGCTAAGGTCCCAATAAAAATGTTTAGACAAGTTATCATCATTTGAAAATTTGAATATAGAAATGTCTTCTTCTATCAAGAGGGTTTTTTTCTAAGCCTTTCTTTCTCCACGTGGCCATTGCCTATGTTTATAGTTGTGGGAAAACTAGTCCTTTTCTAATAAAGTATCCTACGATGGTGGAAGTCCATGCTAAGGCTCTAGTTTGCAACATCTTTATTAATGGAGAAACTACCCCGTTCAACCCAGAAAAGTTCTCATTTATGTCACATTTTGTGGTGGTTTCCAGTTAATAATTGCTTTAATCTTACTGGGATCAACCCTAATCCCTTTAGAAGAAACAACATGTCCTATAAAAGATATTTCCTGAAGCCAAAAATTACATTTACTTAGTTTAGCATACAATTGTTTTTCTCGCAGGGTTTGTAACACAATCAGGAGATGATGAACGCGATCATGTTCATTCTTACAATAAACTAGGATGTCATCTATGGACACCACAACAAACTGGTCTAAATAGGGCTTAAACACTCTATTCATAAGATCCATGAATGCTACTGGAGCATTAGTTAACCTGAATTGAATTACCAAGAATTCATAATATCCATAACGGGTCCTGAATGCAGTCTTTGTAACATCCACATTCTTTACCTGAAGTTGATAGTATCCTGATCACAGATCTATCTTTGAAAATACTCCTGCATCTTTCAACTGATCAAATAGATCTTCTATCCTTTGGATACTTATTCTTCACTGTGACTCTGTTTAATTGCCTATAATCGATACACATCCAAAGAGTACCATCTTTCTTCTTAACAAACAAAAATGATGATCCCTAAGAGGAGACATTATGTCAAATGAACCCCTTATTTAGATGCTTTTGCAACTGAACCTTCAACTCCTTCAATTCAGTAAGAGCCATCCTATACGGTGCTATAGATATAAAAGTAGTGCCAGGCATAACTTTAATAGACAACTCCACATCTCCTTCAGGAGGAAGTCCAGGTAGCTCTATGGGAAACACATCTAGAAATTCATTCACCATTGGAATATCTTACAGTTTAACACTCTCTTTCTTAGAATCAATCACAAAAGCCAGATAAGCTTCACATCCCTTCCTAGGAAACCTTTGAGCTTGCATAACAGATACCACACCAGCTAAAGAACTAGTTCGAATGCCATACAATATTATTTCAAGTTGATTAGGCTTCCTAAGCATAACTGTCTTAGCATTACAGTCAACCACTGGTTGATGCTTAGTTAACCAATCCATCCCAAACTTAAATCCAATTCATGAAAAGGTAATCTAATCAATTCTACAATATATTCACATCTTTAGATCATAACAGGATAGTTTCTATAGACCTGATTAACTAATACATTACTACCCAAAGGACTAGTTACATGAATGTCATAATCTAACTGATCTACATGTATCTCTTTATCAGACATTTCTCTAATATAAATATAAGAATGAGTGGATCTAGGATCAATCAAAGTATGCATTTTAGAATCAAAGAGAGAAACAGTACTTGCAATAACCTTTAGTGTATCCTAATCCTCACAAGCTTTCAAAGCATAAGCTCGAGCTGAAGCAGAAGGTATAGCAGGTCGATCAACAGTTTTTGAATGAGTACTTGGACTAGGTCTGAAATGACTAGATACTCTATGACCTCTACCTCGTCCTCTGTTTCCAACAGATGTATGAGAGACCTCCCTACTAACTTGTGATGTCTAGGATTATCTCGTAGAGTCATTGGATATCAGGTGCTCAGTGCCGCCACATCAAAAACATAGCTTTCCAATAAGTACTCGATGGTATTTGGAGTAATAAGGGCACTCCGAAATACCAAAACCTGGCCCACAGAGGAATCCCTACTAGAAGCAGTCGATGACCGAAGGTTTTTTCCCTTTCTCGAGCTACAGATCTTTGAGTAAATTCTGGTGCAGAGGAAACACCTTCACGAATCCGCTTATCTGAGGACTGACCTCCTCTAGTAAAGCCCCTTTGCTGAGCCCTTTCTCTCTTCACCATCTCTTGCTTTTCTATCTTAATAGCAGCTTGCACCAGCTAATGATATCTCATTTGCTGCAAGATTGTGAATGTTTCTAGATGTTTTTTGATCGATTCATTCAAACTATCCTTAAATTGATGACACTGGAACTCCTCAGTAAGTACAGGTTCAGGGGCATACTTACTAAGTCAATTGAATTCTCTATCATACTCAGTAACAAACAGATTTCTCTGTTTTAGGTTTAGAAACTACTTCCACTTCTCCTTTCTATAAGCATCGGTCACATACTTGGCTCTAAACTCTTGGGAAAAGAAATCTGAAGTCAGAAGCTTCGGTAACTGAGGATTCCTAAAAAAAAACTTCCCCCATTCTTAGATTGCTCCTTGAAGAAGAGAGGCAGCACAGTGTACCATCTGATTTGGTGTGCAACTAATTTCATCTAACAGCCTCTTCACTTTCTCTAACCAGAATTTTGCCCTTTCAAAGTCCTCCAATGATGTTCCAGTAAATTCCTCAGCTCCATACTTCTGTAATTGATCAATCAGAGCCTTAGGTGTGGTCATATAATGTAACAAACTCATCATATCTTGCAACAACTTAACCAAAGCCTCCTCCTAAGCCAGAGGTGGAGGTGGTGGTACTTCAGCTTCACCTCAATTGACCCCATAGTCTCCTGATATAAATGGACGAGATCACATAGGATTATTATTCTCCGCAGCATTGTCAACGGCTTCATGAGATCTTTCCATACTTAAATCTAAAATCAATTGGGACAAATTGCATTAGGCCAAAAACAACTCTTATATCTGAGTATAAGCAATAGTTAAGCACTGGTTAAACTAGAATCGCCTAAACCATGCTTTGATACCAAACAATGTAACACCCATATACTCCCTAGGAGAAGAAGCAGATGCTACACAAAACATAGCCCAAACAATCCAAATAATACTAAACATTCATTACATGCATTCCCAGAAACTCATGCAAACATACAATATATATCCATCCTATATAATATATAAACAAACCATAACATACATAATATATAATGAACTTATCATCATACATGCCTTAAACATAATCCATCCTATAATAAGGTTATTATAAATCAATAAACAAAATACAAATTGTCTCATATTGTCAGATACTACTCAAAAATTCAAATATACATCTGTCAAAACAAAACAAATTCCAAAACAAAACACATTCTTCATTGGCCACTGCAGTATCCCTTGTCCTAGTTGTTAACCTTCTTATTAAAACCTACACGAAGGCAAAACCAATGTGCTAAAAATATAGCTAAGTGGGGAATAACTAAACAAGATATAAATTGGCGACTGTTTCTAACAACCGTCTAGCATTCACATGCACTGTATTATGTCAATTCACATACAAACTTTAATTGTTCAAATTACAGAGTAATCCAAACATTATGCTTCAAAGCATAATTTGATGGATATAGATTTAGAGCATTCCCGCATCAGAAAAAACTCATAAATATTAAAATAGAAAGTACAAATATCAGAATTGAATATCAAAATAGATATAATCCTTTCATATCAAAGTATGACTTATGTTAGAACAGAACTTGTTTTGTATCAGATCAGATCTTATCTTTTATCATAATAGAATTTGTTTTGTATCAGAACATAATTTTCTTATATCAAAACTGAACATGTATCATAATACAAAACAAGTTAGACTATTAATCCTTTTTTATAGAAATGGGTAATGGGACTAGAATAAAAGATACTATGATTAGTATCTGAAATATAAGAGACTTAAGTCTTTGAAATAGAAAACACATAAGTGTCTAAAATTAGAAGACACTAAAGTGTCTGGTTACAGAAGACACCTTAGTGTCTAGTTACAGGAGTAACTATAGACCTTTCTAGGCATGCCTATTTACCCACGACTAGGACTTGGTAGTTTTAAAACAAATCATTTTAGATTTTAGAATCTTATATTAAAGATGTTGTGCAAACATATGTCTTTATTCCCTTTTTCCTCAAATTGAACATATACATGCACATCCAAACAAACTTAACATACCTTATGAGCATAAACATATGCAATAATGTACCATTAAATACCTTATGTATTTACACATTTCTTATAATTACACAAATTCCAAATTCGAAAACAATCATAACCGATTCAGAATATGAGCATATTATCCTATCGGGTTATGTCCATGAACCCTTATTAGCCATCATCCTACAAGGGTGGCATGCCCACAACAATCAAACATCAAAACAAACGTATTACTTCAACTCACCCATTTTAACAAAGAAGTCAATATGAACATACACAATCGAAACTACTTCAATCTATCATTTCATTACTACAGTAAAAGAGTTTGAAAAACTTTATTTACATATCAAAAGCCACACCGTTGACTTAATACAAAATTCAAAATGAACATGATACAATTGAATGCTTATGCTTGATATGATTCTAAATACCAAAAGTTTTTGAACTAACTTAAGTACAAAAGTCTCTATTCTTAGTGTTTGCCAAACTTTGCAAGGATCAATGCTGGTCTGCTTTTTCTTCACCTGCGGAGTGGAAGGTAATGGGGTGAGTTGCGAAGCTCAGTGGCTTATATATTTAAAGCTGTTGGCAACAAGCCATACAATTCACGCACACACTCACTCACACACACATATATATACCAAAGTATGCGTATATATATATATCCCATTTAATCTAACAAATTTATCATCCACTATTCTAGCTCAAAATTTATAATTCAAAATGTCATCATATAGAACATCTCATAAAGATTTGTCCATCAAAACATGACACTCAATTATGCATCATAATTGAAAAATTGAATATGCAATGCACAAACAAGTGGCTCGAGAGTTTCGTGGAATGAAATAGAGAAACCGAAGTTTACTCTGTGAACAAAGCGAGTCTGAATTCTCAAGATCTCGTGGCCTCAACCAAGCAGCTGGGAGAAGGCTATAGGTCAACGTGCACGTGACTAACAAAACAGGTTCCTCTCTTGCCTAAAAAAAAGCATATATTCATGCTCAAATCGTTTCATCACACTTTCATACTTTTTATGCTCTTTCCTCTCAAATCATTACATCACATTTTCATACTTTTCATGCTCCTTCATTTCTTTTCATTTATACAAAATGCCATGACATATTTCAAGGTATAACATGATTAAAATCACAATTCAATTATATCAAAATGTCATACATCTTTCAAGACATGGCATAAAACACATCATAATGCATTTTCCACATCACAACAATTCACAATTTAACATATATTCACGCATAAGACAATTATCCCATATTACACAACAATTATAAATATATTACCCACCTAAGTAGCTTGTGAAAATCCAAGTCAAGCTTGCCTTTCCCTTTGCTCTTGGGTAGGATTCTCTTGGTTTCCTAAAACAACCAAGTCTCATTCAATAGGGTTCTAATTGAAAATCCCACAATACAAAATCACTAAAATTGATTATAGAATACTTAAACCCAAGCATTTTCTAAACTCCATAAACTAAAATCCTTCCAAAAATCCAAAAGATTCAAAATGATCTTACCTTCATTCTTCACTAAATGAAGGGATCTTTAGCTAAAAGGGAAGCTCTTCTCTTTCTCTACCTTTTCCCCTTCTTGAACAACTCCAAAATCTGTCTTGAAGACTAAGAAAAATTAAACCCTAGCTTGTTTCCTCTTCTTTCTCTCCTTCTCTTCTTCTCTTTGTATTTCCCTCTCTTTTTCATGACACACTCTCTTTTTTCTTTTCCATTTTCGTTCTTCTCTCTTCTTAAAATGCAAGACAATACTTCTTCTTCCAATTATGCCCTTAATGATTGAGAAATGCCCAATTTGCCCTTACATTTATGCCTTATATCTTTTATGCTTAAGTGTCTTGCCAAAAATTACCCTTGAACTTTCTGACATAACACTTTCTTCTAGAAAAATATTTCCCATTGTCTTAAGTTTCTAATGACACCAAAATCATTAAATTTGGTTTAGAAATTTGAAAGTATTGCTCTAAATATTTTTAGATTGTTCTTATATTGAAACAATATACTATACCTAAATTTTGCCTAGAAATTGAAAGTCTTAGAGACTGAATTAAAATTTGATTTCTTCATACTATTTGTAGCTCCATGTCTCTAGTTTATTTTGAAACAAGAATCATCTCATCTATAGCTCTACTAGTCCAGAAATAATCAAAATACCGAAGTATGTTCAGTAAAACATCCAAATCATATTCTTCCAATTGATACCCTTACTTTGATTCAAAAAATCTTTTTCGAATCAATACCAAATGCTATCAAATTCTATGGAGGGAGAAAAATGTGTTAAGAATCTATGAGTTCAAGAATCATTTCGTTTTCAGGTCGGATAACAAGGTTATGGCCGAAAGAATCAAACATGATTTTGCCCTCAATCATATTGCACTTGTCGTGGGACAATTGACATAATTTTCACTAGAGATGTCAGATCAAGGTCATTATTAGATGGTTTGAAAAAAGACTTCGAGATCTACACTTTCATGAAGATTTGAAGACAAATTCTATCATCTAAAAGGTCAAAAATGGACCAGACTATAAGGTCAGATGAAACTAGATGAATAAGACGAATTGGGAAAATTGCCATAACTTTCCCTATAGATATCGGATTAAGGTGTTATTTGGATGGTTTGACAATATATACAACTTTCATGAAGACCTCGAAGACAAATTCTATCATCTATAGTGTCAAAAATGGAGCAGACGATAGGGTAAAATGAAACCAGATGAGGGGTTAAATGAATTGGGAAAATTGCCATAACTTTCCCTATAGATATTTGATTATGGTGTTCATTGGATGGTTTGAAAGAGGACTTCAAGATGTACAACTTTCATGAAGACCTCAAAGACAGATTCTATCGTTTAGAAGGAAAAAATTGGGTCAGACGAAAGGATCAGACGAATAGTGCATAGAAGAAGTTTCAATCAACATAAGAAGAAGCAAAAGATCAACTATAAAAGAAGCAAAAAGTCAAATATAGAAGAAGCTTCTTCACCAGACGACATGACATCATCATTAGGCGATATGACGTCATCACTAGGCGATACATCTTCACCAGACGATATGACGTCATCATCAGACTATACAACTATACTCTTGAACATCTTCCCTTATAATTACCATAACTTTCAACTCAGATGTCCAAGAATTTCATACTATATACCGTTGGAAAGATAAAAGAAATACCTACAATGTTTTAGAAGATAACTTTGTCTAAATATATCTAGATCAATCCAGAATTTCCTCTGATGTCAGAGCACGAATTTTACATTTATCTCCCAATGTACTGCACCCAGTTCTCAATTCATGACAAATTTTGAGATTCTTAAAGACATAATTTAAATTGATGTCTTTACAAGAAATGTATTAATATGTTTCTAGTTTAATCCAAATCAAGAATCATCTTGTTTGGATTACTAGAGAAAAAGTTGTGGCTAAAAGACTGAAGCATACTCAGTGAACATTTTCCAAATCAACTACCCATTTTGTTTCAAAATCTTTCCTTAACACAACTCATACCAAAGTCACATTTTCTACTTCATTTACTCCTCATTCTTAACTCCATTTCAAATCAATATCATCCATAAAGAAATTATAGTCCATGATTAATCATGAGCACTAATAACAAAACATAAACATATATACATATCCTTCATCAACTTACTACGCATATTTAACTTCATTTTTTTGCTTTCATTTTACTTCTAACTTTCACCTTAATTCTTCCCATTCAAAATCTCTATCCACCAAAAACACCAAAGCAAAAAATGAATCCATCCACATTTCTCATTCACTACTTTAATCTTGTCTATCATTTCTAATTCAAAAATTTTCATTCATTTGTTCTTTACTCATGACTAATCACCAAAATTTTCTCATTTAACAGTTCTAGCTTCTAAGAAAAGTTCAGGGTCCAACAGATAGTGTTTGCAAGACATCCCAATGACATCTTCCAATAACATGAGGAGTGGCGTGATCGTGACAATTCAAACTTAGAGGTGAGACTCATGTTAAGTGTGGAGGAGGTAAGTGGCAATGTCTCTTTGTTTTATTTTAACGTTCTTTTATTTTTTTAGCACTCATACATCATGCATGTAGTCCTAAAATATCATTGAATGGTTAGAAGGAACAAAAGAAGAGTGGATAAGGTGAGAAAAGCTTGGAAAAGGCCGAGAATGTTCATTTTAATGAACTACAGACTAAACACAATACAGATAGACCCGTAAAGGTCTTTTAAACGAACATAATGTCCACTTAACAGACCTACAGCTTCAAAACAATGTCCGCTTAGCGGACATGCGTGTTCCAAACACCCATACAAACCAGTAAAGGTCCGCTAAACGGACATTGATTACTTTCAAATTTAAAACACCTTTTTCCTCTTCTTTTCCCGCACTTCTCTCTCTACCCTACCATTGCTACCTGCCATCGCCCCTTTCGCATTCTCTCTCTCCTTCATCCCTACTAGTTGCCCTCTAGCCAAGTTTTTCCTACTTTTCATCACCCTCGTTCCTTTCTTTACCTTATAATCCAATAACCACGACATCTAACCCTAGCTTCTTAAGTCATCTCTCTCTCTCTCTCTCTCTTTTGCTATGGTTGACGAATTCAAGGGAGCTTCTTAAGGTTGGGGGCAAAAATTTTGAAATCTCTACTTTAGTGCAGTTTGCGTAAGTATTTTGCACATTGTCGTAGTGTGAGTTTATGTTCACATATTATATGCTAGTTGTTGTTACTGAATTTGGGAGAGAGGGTGTTGAAATTTTTGGCTGAGAATGAAGATTAACTTCAGATTTTGTTATTGACTTTGGGTTGATCTGGATTGAAGTTTGGATTGAGATTGGGATGCACGTTGGATTGTGTTCTTGCAATTAAAGGGGTTTGAGTTAAACTGAATTGTGGATTGAGATTGAATTGAAATTTTGATTGTGTTATTACATCTGAAAGAGGGTTGATTCGAATTGAAGTGTTGGCTTAATTGGGTTGAATTGTAGGTTGTGTTATGAAGTTGAAAGGTTGGGTGTTTGAATTTTGCAATTGAGATTGACAGGAAATTATTGCTTAATAGATTGTAAGGCCATCACATGATATCATGATTTAAGCAATCTGCAAGGAAGAACACCGACCCATCCTCTCGGTCAATTAGGGGGAAAAATCTAGTTGAAGAAGCAGAGGAACTTGCTCTGGAGCAACCAATGTTCATCACTACGCAATGCGAAGAGTGGTACAATAAGAAAAGAAACAACAAGTTTGTGATTGAAGTGTTTGTGGCAGATAATATTGATGAAAAGTGCCACGTAAGGACGAACTTAAACAAGTTCCATTGGGGCAAGTTGTTGACCCTCAAGGGTGCATATTACTCGGAGGTAGTCAAACAATTCGATGTCAATCTCAGTGCAGAAGCTGGAAAACAACCAGTTGTGCTCACTTCAAGAGTCAATGGGGAAGTGGCGGTGATAACCGTGGAGCTGATTTGTAGCCATTTAGAGCTACCGATGGGAAGCAATGTCCCATCCTTTGTAAAAAGGGCCAGGTGTTCATGTGATAGTACATGGGATAAGCATGATGCTATGGATCAGCTCAAGATTAGAGCTACTTGATGACCTACAAATCAGTGATTCTTCATGCACTGCAAATACCTTGATATTGCCCCGAGGTTGGTAGCTTTCCTACTGGCGTATAATATAATGCCAAAAGCCAGCAATTCCGGATACCTTCGAACTGAAAACTTGTTCATTTTGGATAAGATGTTCTTTTATGATGATCAATTTCAAGGCATTGCTGCTGCCAAGATGATGATGACCTCTATGTGGCAAGTGGTCTACCACAAAGCAGAGACAAAGGCATTTATATTTCCAGTCTTATTAAGCCAACTGGTTAAGCATTTGAAGGTCATCAAAAGAGATGAAGCAGTGGCTTATACTACCGAGGGGGATGTCATCGATGTAGACAAGTTGAGGGAATTTGAATATGAGGACAATGCCCCTCATGAGTGGATCAATCCATATCGGGAGAGGCACAATTTGAATGCCCCTGATGCATGGCAACCAAGAGCCCATCTAGCTTCAGGGGATACTCCAACTTTGGTTCAGATGCAGGTAGACATTAGAGGTCTTCAAGCAGAAATGGACAATCTTGCGGCTTCTCAAGCCAGGATAGAAGAGATGTTGAGGGCTTTTATAGAGCAACAACAACCACTACCATAAGGACAATGATAGTATAGGGTCAAAGGAGTACGCTTGCATCTAAACTCACATGCATGTAAAAGTGCATTTTACTTTTAATCTCGACCTAGCTTAGATTTTATGTTGGTACATTATAGAACTAACTTCAGTTTTATTTTGCTTTATCTCCATATTTTGTGTATTTAATGGGAGATATGAACACAGGCTATGAAATTTGGGCAATCGACTATTTCAGGGGGTTTCTCTACCCTTACTATGCCTTCTGTTAATTGCATTTCTTTTTCTTTATCTTCCCTAACATTGAGGACAATGTGGATTTTAAGTGTGGGGGAGAATAAATTGATGGTAGTGCATACATTGTTAGGGGTTATGTTAAAAAAGAGAGAGTTAACTTTACATTAAAAAACAAAGTTAACTTTACATCTTTCATGTTCTAATTGTCATTATAATTCAATTTGATGAGTTAACTGCATTATGGATAAGATTGATCTTGAATAAGATGCACAATATGATTAAATGGGTTACATACCTTGTCACAATAGGATTATATAATGTTAAATTGATTGAATGAGCATGCTATTGAATGAGTAAACATCACCAAGTGAGCTGATTTGAGCATAAAGGATTGCACTCAATCCTACTTTTCTTATAAGCAATATAATTTTCTCTTTCATGTATGTTTACTTCTAGAACTTGCATTGCATCACTTTGAGGTTACATAATCATGTTATGGTATGTTCATGAAAGTGATAAAAGGCACTAGGATTGAGCTTGAGTCAAATAGCTAACCCATTTTATATGTTAATCCCCTAGTGAACCCTTTGTGCCCAGTGATTGTATGTGAGTCTTTTTCTTTGTAAACTTATTCCAAAGAACCTTGAACCAAGAAAAACAAGTTTACCCTTGTTCAATGGTTAGTAGAGCTATTAATGTTGTGCATTTAATAGTTTTATTGATATGTGTACAAAGGAAAAAGTGTGGGGGTGTTTTTTTATTGTAATTGAAGAAGCATGCTATAAAAAACAAACAAAAATAAAAAAAAGAGAAGAAAAAGAAAAAATGGTAATAATAAATAAAGCATGTTTACTTCAAATTTCAAGGTGATGGAATGATGGAAATTGTGACAATAGAGTTGGTGGAGTTTCATAAACACTATGATTGTAGGACCTTTTTTTCAGTAAAGTTTGCAAAAAAAGATCGTAAGCTTTGTGATCTCTGCTCTACTAATTGTTGAATATTTGAAGTCCTATCCTTTCTTTCATAGCTTACTTTACCCTTTGGCCTCATTACAACCAAAGGAATAAAGACCTTTTTGATTCATGGATATGCCATAAATGGGAGTAATGGAGAAGTAAATAAAATGCAAACTTATGGTAAGAGACATGCCTGAGAAGATGATTGAGAGTAACCTTTAAACACTTGTGTGTGAAAATGAATGCTTTATGACAAACCTCATTCATGGCATGTGATTCTGATTAATTGAAACATTATGAGGTCTTATTTTTTCTTAGTTGTGATCTAATTTATGAAGTTTTATGTGACCTTGTTTCTATGTTTCAATTCTTAATGTTTTCGACCTATTAGATTGGGCTATGACGATGATTAGGTGTGAATTAATGGAAAGCAAATGTTTTTGGGTACCATTAGTTTTAAGTAAACCCTAAGGAGACTATAACTCCTTCATTATGGACATAGAGTGGTTTAAAGGTTTGTGACATTTGCTAAATGTCACTGTACATCTACAAAAGTGGAATCAATAACTTGGTTAAGAATTTAGTAGTTAGTTTTCTTTTGTTTTGCATGGGGATAAGAAATAGTTTAAGCATGGGCGAGTTTGACAAGTCAAATTATTCTTATATGATTTTGTGTTGAATTGGAATTAATTTGACTTATTTCTATATGAATTTGAGGCTTTATTTGGTTAGTTCTCACCCATTTCAACTTTGTTGCTTGATAGGTACAAATAGATAGATTTTGGGGGTAAAAGGCATAACTTTTACTATGGATGTCGGATTAAGGTCATTCAAGGACGCTTTTAAAGAAGACTCTGAGTTCTACAACTTTTGTGAAGACTCCAAGGAGAGATCCTATCGAATGAAGGGTCAAAGTTGTGCATGTTGTAAATGGCTAATGTATGTCCGTTTAATGGACATTGTTTGGCCAATTTCACTTCCACACCCGAGAAGGTCCATTTAACGGAAATCATGTCCACTTAACGGACATTTCTTAGCCCAAGTCCACTCCAGAGACCTGAGAAGGTCTGTTTAATGGACATTAGGTCTGCTTAACAGACATTGTCTATCAACTTCACTTCCTAGACCCGAGAAGGTCCGTTAAACGGACATCATGTCTGTCTAATAGTCTTTGTTGGCCCAAAGACGATCTACCTTCACCTGTTTAGCAAAAACTAGGTTTCTTTGGACCCAAGTGTTGGAGTTAAGTAAATATAGTGCCCTAGAAACCAAGTGTATTTACATGCAACTTTATCTTCTTCAGTTACAATTTGGTATTGAAAATATTAATTATTAATAAAACAAAAGAGTTTGGTTTTATTTGTTTGAGCATTATATATCTGGTCAAAAGGTACCAAGATTCTTTTGTAAGTAATATACATATATATAGAGATGTATGGGAAACATGTATATTATTAGAATGTAAATTAATTGATTCACAGTTGAATAATCAAGTTGGTCGCTTGATTGTTGTTTAAAATATAGTGTTGCGCTTTATCTCCATGTAAGAACGGAGTTTACTTCAAGGGAATGATGAGTTTC
>JANVCL010000007.1:21900396-21917162 GCA_026546855.1 Erythroxylum incrassatum | reverse complement strand
AGACATGTTCTTAAAAAGAAAATTTATTTTTAAAGAAAGTAGTGGGAGTGAGGTTGAACTTAGAGAAGTTCAAGAGCCACAAATTCACATTGAAATGGAACAAAAGCCTCAAGTTAATACATATGATGTACAATCAAGAGTTAAAGAGATGCATTATCCGCAGTGCACTAGTAGGATATGTTGTCCCCCCATTAGATTAGATCTATTTATTGAGCAGAGATGAGCCTACTAATTTTAAAAAAGCAATGTCTGACATTGATTTTTTTAAATGGCAATAAACCATAAGATCTGAAATTGAATCCATATACGCTAACCAAGTATAGACTTTATTGGATGCACCTGATGGTATTGTACCTATTGGATGCAAGTGGGTTTTTAAGAGAAAAACTAACACGGGTGGCAATGTACATACGTACAAAGTGAGGTTAGTGGCTAAAGATTACAAACAAAAACAAGGGGTTGAATTTGATAAAACCTTTTTGTTGGTAGCTATTCTAAAATCCATCAGGATCTTTTTAGCTATATCAGCATTATGATTATGAAATTTCGCAGATGGATGTCAAAACAACATTTCTTAATGGGAATTTGTAAGAGGATGTGTATATGACACAACCTAAAGGTTTTTAATCCAAGAGATTTTCTAATCAAGTATGCAAGTTGCAAAGGTCCATTTATGGAATTAAACAAGCGTCACGGAGTTGGAACATCCATTTTGATGAGAAAATCAAAGAGTTTTAATTTATCAAAAATGTGGATGAATCATGTGTCTATAAGAAGGTTAGTGGGAGTGCAATCATTTTCTTAGTGCTATATGTGGATGACATATTGCTAATTGGAAATGAAATACCTATGCTTCAGTTTGTAAAGATTTAGTTATCCAAGAACTTCTCGATTAAGGATATGAGAGAAGCAACCTATATTATAGGAATAAAGATCTATAGAGACATGTCAAAGAGGTTGCTTGGATTGTCCCAATCCATGTACATAGATAAAGTGCTAAAAAGATTTAGCATGGAGAATTCCAAAAGGGGATTCTTACCCATGTTGCATAAGATTTCTCTCTTATAGAGTTTGTGTCCAAAGACATAAGCAAAGAGAGATAACATGGATTGTATTCCATATACTTCGAAAATTGGATCAATCATGTATGCAATTCTACATATTAGACCAGATGTTTCTTATGCTTGAAACATGCTCATTATGCTTAAAGCATAACGAGCATGTTTCAATCTAATCCTGATGAGGGTCACTAGACGGCTGTGAAAAATATCTTAAAGTTCTAGAAAAGAACTAAATATGTTTTCTTGGTCTATGGAGGAGATGAACTGAGAGTTTAAGGATATTCATATGCTAGTTTCCAGTTAGATTCCGATGATAGTAGGTCACAGTCAGGGTACATCTTCACTATAAATGGTGGTGTGGTAAGTTGGAAGAGTTCCAAATAACCAATCATTGCAGATTCACAATCGAAACAGAGTACATTTCAGTGTCAAAGGCGACAAAGGAAGCGGTTTAGATCAAGAAGTTCATCACTAAACTTGGAGTGGTTCCTAGCATTGTTGAACCTATAGTATTGAATTGTGAGAACAACGGTGCTATTGCACAAGCAAAGGAACCCAGGTCTCATTAATGGTCCAAATATGTACTCAAGAAACTTGATTAAGGAGATAGTGGAGCGAAAAGACATAACATTGGAGCGAGTTCCGTTGAAAAGAATCTAGCAAATCCTCTTATTAAGTTATTGTCTCAAAAGAGACATGATCAACATATGGATGGAAATGGTATTAGATTCATAGGCGACTGATTTTAGTGTAAGTGGAAGATTGTTAGTTTATGCCCTGTAGCTAATCAATTGGATGCAAATTAATATATAACATTATTTTAATTAATGAAAAAAACTTTATTTATCTTTATGTATTAATTTAATTAATATTTTATTTTTAATACTAAAGGTACAATCCTTAGAATAATTACTGTGTAGTTGAAATTATGATGAAATCATAATTATGAGATTTAATTTACACTTATGTATTATTCCTAAATGTTCCTAGTTGTAGTTTCATAAAGACGGGATATTGTTGAAATGATAAAACTAGCATACATTATGTTTCTTTCTTATGAAAAGTAATTAATCTCATAAATTAAAGTATGGAGATACTTAAACTAATATGTGGGTGATTATTAGAGAATAAGTCACTGAACTAACCCAATTACGAGAATTCTGAATAGAATGTTACTTATGTGTCTGTGGATTATCTCATAATGATGGTTGTATAATTGCTCCTTGAACTTGAGATTATCAAGGTATCTCGTATGGGAATTATTGTATCTTGATACTACTTATGAATCATCCCAAGATAATTTCAGTCGGTAGTAATTAGATATAGTAAGAACCATGTGGAGATAATTGAGTAAGTCAATATAGGATTCGTAACTCTAAAGTCATTAAAGAGAATATTATACTATTCTTAATTAGTAATGATTTATGAAATTCTCTAGCCAGAGTAAATTGATATTTGAATAGGCATTTTTAAATTTCAATTATAAATCAATCACTAATTGACAAGAATGAACATAATTGGACCAAAAGAGTCTATATCCATATTCCATCCAATTAAAATATTGAATGATTAAATGATTAAATTATACATCATAACTATGCATGGACAGGTTAAGTCATTCATTTTGACATTCATGATATTTAGGTAATCATGACATATTGCTAGATATCAATCATGATTTATGATTATAAATTGTTTAATTGGAGAATTACAGATAAATTAAAAAGGTTTTAATTTATCTAATTCTAATTGTGAATTGGAATTGTAATTTATAATCATTGTCAATTTATTAGGAACCTAATGGGTCACATATCAAAGAGCAATTTGTGAAGAAAAATCAAGTTTAATTAAGTTGGACTTAATTATAAAATTTGAGAAACTTTGGAGATCAAATATGAGATATTTGATTTGATTAAAATTAAATTAATTAGAATTAGATTTTGATATTAATTATAATTAAAGAAATTTAATTATAATTAAAAACCTTAATGAATTTTCTATTTAAATAAAGGAAGAACATTTAAAAGCTAGTACTTTGTCTTCTTCATCTCAAAACAGTATTAAGAATTGCTCTATAGATACTATCAGAGGCTAAACAATTGAATAGCTCGTGATTGACAGATCAGAAACAGTTTCAAAGGTTTTTTAATTGGAACGCAAAAAGTATGATTTTTATTCAAATTCATGTTTTATTCAAGTTAATTCAATTATCGGAATCCGCTCGGAATCTGTAAAATTGTTTGTTTTTCACTACGCCTATGATTCGATCACGATTGGATTCCAATATAACATAACTCTATAAGAAGCTCGGAGCAAACTCAAACTATCGATGGCTTACTTCAAAGTGTTTGAATGTGTATCTTATGTTCACATTCTTGATTACAACAAGACAAAGCTAGATGCCAAGAATGTAAGATGCATTTTTTTGGGGTATGTGAGGAGTAAAAAACATATAGATTATATGATCCTATCTCTTAAAAGATCCTAGTATGTAGAGATGTGGTGTTTGAGAAGATAACAACTGGGATTGTCACGAAAATCATAAGGAAGCTAGTTTGGTTGACTTGAATTGGGACGACAACGAAAAAGAATCTAATACAGATTAAAATAGAGATGAATATGAAATTGATAAACCTCAATGTTTTAAAAACCGAATAAGAACTTAAATTAGTAAAACAAGATGTTAGCTCAAGGTTTATTATTAATCATTTTGATGATAACCTTATAATGTTTTAAATTTCAAATTGGATTTATTTCCTTATAGAATTAATGGTCTAATTCTCAAAAGAAAATAAAATTATAAGATAAATGCTTCCTTTCTTATAGGAATCTTCCTAATGAACTTACCTTTTTATTTCATAGTATCTAGAAGAATCTTGTTATCATTAGAATTATTTCCTTTTATTGTTAAAAGTTTAATTCTCAAAAGGAAATAAAATCATATTAAATACGCTTTCTTTCTTGTAAGAACCTTCTTTATGAACTTAGTTTATTAGAAATGGTTTATCTGAAAGGATCTCACTAATTACGAAGGTCGTATATTAGCCACGTGATTACTGGAAGGTTTTTGGTAAAGATGACATCGAAGTTATTCATATTTAAATTCATCCAGTTAGCTAAGGATGCAAATGAAGCAATGACTAGTTGAAAGAAATGTCTACTTAAAGAAGAGCCACTGCTTTTGTGAAAATAGATTAAACTCTTGAAATACATCTACAACATCAATTTTCTTGAAAGTGATATCATTGCCAAATCTCTTGTGTTTTAAAAAGTGAAAATTCCTTTTGAGAGAGATTATTGAAGCTTATATCAAGCAAATTATATTTTCATTTATTGAGAGCTTGTAGAGACTAGCTAAATACTACTAGTTTGGAAGGTTGGAGAACTTTGAAAAATATCTACTCGTGAGCTTAAAGAGGCTCGTCAAATTACTACTTGAGATTTTAGTGAAACACTCAAATTAAATACTTAGGTACTAGACGTAGGCTTGGTTATAAGCCGAACCAATATAGTTAAATCGACTGCGCTATTCCTCTCTCTCTTCCTAACTTTTAAATTTCTGCAGTATATTGTTTGTGTTTTCATTTTTACAAAAGACTCCTTTATTTTTATAATAGACTCTTTTTATTTTCAACTTGTAAGAGCTTCTTTTTAGTTTTAACAGGTACTTTCTATTTTAAATTGTTTTAAGAGGATTTATCATTTAGCAGGATCCGATTATCTAACAGGCTCTTGTTGTTTAACAGGGATCCATCGTTTGATAGGCTCCTATTGTTTTTAAATTTTAACAGACCCCTATCTTTATATAAATTAAAATTAATTTGCAAAAAAAAATTAAGCCACACATAATTCACCCATCTCTTCTGTGTTTTTTAATCATTGAATTAGAAACGGAATGACCAAATCATTAGAGAGAGCATGTTGAATTTATCGGAGTTTAACTAGTCTCTCTCTTTCTTTAGTTTGTGATTTAATTGATTTGAATAATTCTTATTCTATAGTAATCAATCATTCGTTTGTTAATTAATTATCACATTAACGAGATTATAATACGTGAGCTACAATTTATTTTTAGTATTCAATATAAGATTATATATATAACCACATCAGTTAATTAAATAGAGCAACTTCAACTTCTAACTCTTATTTTAAAATATGTAATTCTTAAAATACCCACATTTTTGGATTAATATATTTTTAAACTCAAGTATTTTTTGTATTTATTAGATTAAAAGTGAAAATAGTTCCATAAGATATAAAGGTTTAGTTTACAAGTGGAGGACTCATTTTCTATAGCAATTCCTTAAATATAAATAAAACCTAATCAATTATTAACAGTTGCTTGGGATAATTAATAAAATCTAATGATTAAAAATTCAATTAGTTTAATCGATTCAATCGTAAAAATCTTAAACGGTCCAACTTTTCAGTTTGATTTTTAACTTTTCAGTTTGATTTATTTTAATGGCTCTTGTCGTTAAAAACTAATCAATTTATTAATTAATCTATCAATTTTTATTAAGTAATAAGTTCTTATAAATCAAAATAAATCAATTAATTTTTATTAAATAATATCTTTTTTCAATTAAACTTCAAATTCTTCAATGGTTAAGAATAATCGATTTTAATCATATTTCAAATTCTTTATTTAGTTAATTTTATGACAGTCTAATATTGATTGAACCTTTTAAACCTTAAGTCTTTTATATTATTGGTTTAATTTTTTGTCTGACTTTTTAAATATTGATAAAATCTATATAATCCGGAATTTTACTAAAGATTAAAAAGAAAATTTGAAGGCCAAGAAGAAACCCCATATATAAATACAAATGGAAAGCAAATAATGCCAAGTATTCTGCTTCTACCATCTCCAGTTATAGCCTTTGGTATTTGGCAGTTGGCGTAACTGTGCTAAGCGTTTCTTGATTCGTTTTCCATTACCACGGTGCACTACCACTCTCCACGGCGGACTACCACCGACCTCTGCCCCCTCCTCACGAGCAACCCTTTCTTCTTCCCCATGGAGGTAAGGAGATCATCCATTTCTTTGGTTCAACAGTATTAAAATTGATTGTTTCGTAAAGATTTGACGTTCTTGAAACTTGCGTTGCTTGGTGGCATGTGTTTATTTTGAACGTAAAAACGTAAAGGGTTAGTAGTGATTTTCATGTGCTGAGATTTGGCCAAAGTTGGTATCTTTATTGCAGCGAGTCTCGATTGGAGTCATTGGCAAGAATAAAGAGATGGTGAAGCATTTGGAGGACCGCGGAGTGATCAAATCAAAGAAAGTTTCTGAAGTTATGGAAACTATCGATAGGGCTTTGTTTGTTCCTGATCGTACCCCGCCTTATTTTGATAGTCCAATGACTATTGGCTATAATGCCACTATATCTGCGCCTTATATGCATGCTACGTGTCTTCAGCTGTTGGAGGATCATCTGAAACCTGGCATGTGTGCTTTAGACGTTGGCTCAGGTGCTTTTCTCTTCTTTTTTGCTTTTCCTCTATATGATTCTTCGGAAAGGATATAGAATGTTAACCATATGGTATGAAGCATGATAGGACTATCATTTTGACTTAGTTACAAAATGGTATTTAAGCTCTATATTACTTTCTTTTTTACTTGAAATTTAACAGCTTTCCATTTCACATTCTATGAACCATGTGCCTGTGAAGAGTTTCCGTTTGTGTGGTGAAAAAGACCATTTGAAAACTTTGCTGATGGATTTTCATGACAGGAACTGGTTATTTGACTGCATGCTTTGCGCTGATGGTTGGGCCTCAAGGACGTGTAGTTGGAGTGGAGCATATCACTGAGCTGGTTACGTCTTCAATTGAGAATATTGTGAAAAGTGCAGCAGCTCCGTTGTGGAAAGAGGGTTCCCTCTCAGTGCATGTTGGTGGTCTGTGATGAAACCCGCAAATTCCTGTTTCAAAAAGATAATCAGTGTTCTGTTGTAATCTAACATCAATGAAGCGGCTATGACTTGGGAATCATATTTTTTCAATTTTATAATAATGGCTTTCATTGGCAATCAGTAAGGAAAAATAGGGGAATAACCTGCATACAAATGGCAACTAGATCATCTGCATTCAAATACATTAGTAGTTCGGTCATAGTTTGCTTAATTACATGCTTAATGGGAGCAATTGAGGTGCTCAGATGAGTTCATAATTTGGAATCAAAGTTCTAAAGCTAACAAGTTATCTGTTTATACTCTCGACTGTAGATGGAAGGCAAGGTTGGCCAGAGTTGGCGCCATATGATGCAATTTATGTTGGAGCAGCAGCAGCAGAGATCCCTTCGGCACTTATTGAGCAGTTGAAGCCTGGAGGTCGAATGGTAATTCCAGTTGGCGAAATGGTTCAGGATCTTAATGTCGTTGACAAGAAACAGGATGGTTCCATTAGCGTCCGGAGTGAAACTCGAGTTCTTTATGTTCCTTTAACAAGTCGAGATTCACAATTAAAGGGCTCAATTGTTTAACATGGAAACAAAATTCTGGTTCATCACTCTGATTACCTGAATATGTTGTATCAAAACCCGCTTTATGAATATCCTACATGGATTTACTTGTAAATAACAATGAATTCACTTTACATCTGCTGAAAACTATTTTCCTTTCACACACTCTCACTCTCTCACCTTCGTTTGCAATCTGTAACCTATTTCTACTGCCACCATTACTAGCGGCTGCAAGAACACAATCCTTATCACTTTGATCGTTTGCACAAAGTTTTTATGGCCCAGTAGTAATCACGTTCACTCCTCGACCTTCAGACCAAAACATAGAAAGATTATTAACGATTATGCCCCCTACTGCACGGTTTGCCGTCAAGAGGCTGTAGATGGCGAAAAGCTGAGGAAACTCCCCAGTATTCTCTGCCAAAGTTTACACTTTTCAATCATTTGTTTTTCTTTTCAATTCTCCTATACAATTTAATTAATAAATTATATATATTTTTATCTCTTTATATTTTAATTAAAATTTTATTTTAATTATTATTTTTGAAAAATAAATTACTATTTTTATTTATTTAATCTCACTAATAAATTATATTTATCAAAATTTAAGTTCTCTTTATACTTTAATTCAAATTTTAAAAATTATTAATGTTAAAAACTAATTATTATTTTATTATAATTTTTTTAATAAATTGAATTATTAATTAGTATATATAAGTAATTTCACTTAAAATAATTTAGGTCATTGTTAAAATATAATATTTAAACTGTAAAGAAGTACGTTTAAAGAATATTACAAAAAGTTAAAATGAAGTTAAGAGTATTTTTATTAACTTTCTTTAAACATATTTCAACTTTTATTTGTCTTTAAATAAATAATAATATAAAAACATAACTTTTGTTATTATTATTATTTTAAAATTTATGTAAGATTTAATCTTAGTTTAAATTATTAGATTTATTATTAGTTTATTAGATATTAATAGATATTATTAATGCGTTTTTATTTTAATAAAGTATTTTATTTTATACTATATTTTCGTTTTTCTTATAATTTTTGTTATTTAGTTATCATAAACCAATTTTATAATGATTTAATACTGGTTGAATGTTTAAACATTAAACATTTTATTTGACCGATTCAACATCCAATCCAGTTTTTAAAATATTAAAATTATCAGTTCAGTTTTCAACTTTTCAATTTGATTTAATTTAATAACTCTTATTATTAAAAATTAATCAATTAATTAATAATAAGAATTATTAAAATAAATTAAACTTTTTGTAAATTAAAAAATTCTTATAAATCAAAATAAATGAATTGATTTTTATTTAATAGTATCTTTTTTTAATTTAACTTTAAATTCTTCGATTGTAAAAAAATCTCTTTTAATCAGATTTTAAATTCTTATTTAATTTTATTTAACCTTTAACGGATCAGTTGAATTTTTTAAACACAAACAACATTAATCAATAATGTAATTCATTCTTTTCACATATTACTCATACAAATACATATTACTTATGTACATTTTTTAACAAAAACTATAATTAATATTAAAAAAAAGTTTTAACTCTTACACATTTACAAAATTAAGAATGATATAAATCAGTTGAAATGTTACAAATTTTAACAATAAAGCGTCACATAATAAGATTACCATAATATCAAGCGTTAATAGCCATAACAACAGCACGTCTCCGCAGAGACCACCCACCCACCACCCATCTCTCTCAAAACCCATCCTACCCCTCCTAAGTTTCTAATGCAACAACACTTCAATCCAATTTCTTTGTTTAAACTTGATATGTATATGCGGATGCCAATGAGTGGATCAACCAAAAATGGAACAATAACGTGCACGTCAGATGGTTATTGATTTGTCCAGACGGTACAAGAAATACATTTGCATACCATTAAAGACTTCCTCGCAAAGAACAGAAAGAAAAAGAGACTCACCAAGTTCCGTACCATAATTTATGATCTACTTGCTCTCCCTACCCTATTTTCACTAGAACTAGCTAACAAAGAAATTCATGGAACAAAAAAAATCCTAGAAAAGAGAGAGAGATAGAGAGAGGGAAGCTATAAGCAGCAAGTGTATTAACTATAGCTTCAAAATGACCGCCTTGGTCTTTCCTCAGCAACATTCACTCTGATTGCCCTGCCATCCAGATTCTGCAACAAAGCCAGATACTGATATTTCATATCGGGAAGGAGATGTAAATGAGAGAAAATAAACAGTACAATCTATAGGTGGAAACTCTCACGCAATACCTGTCCATCAAGTGCAGAGATCGCATCATTCATCTCAGTCTCAGACGACATTGTCACAAATCCAAAACCTCGAGAACGGCCAGACTCTCTTTCGTAAAGTACCCTGGCACTCAACACCTTACCATGCTCACTAAAAACTTGCTCCAGGCGAGCATTATCAACACTCCAAGGCAGATTGCCCACATAGATCCTACAAGCAGTTTCATACAATGGAGGAGGACGGTCTGGCCTTGATCCTCTAGGAGCAGCCTTATTTACCGTTAAAGGCCTTCCACCTAGTTCCTATTCAAATAAACAAATTGAAACATATCAAAGGCAGAGCAAGAAGTCCAATGCCAATAACAGGGCTTTCTCCAAAGCAAGTTAGCTATGTTCATAATTCATAACTCATCGCGTGTATTGAATTTTAACATGGTAAAGCAAAAGAAATGGGCACACACTACATGGCTTAAGTCAGCAACTGCAATGAATGAACTTTCCAAACTCCAATATAAAGAAAATGAGTTACTGAATCATGCAAAGATGGACAATTTACCATTGATGTCATAAAAGACCGCTCTCTTACTTCAAATGATGAATACATGAGCTATCTTTACCATAATCAACAAGTACTTGACATTCTAAGCACTTTTATACAAGCAATTGCGAGATCCAATTTGAATATCATTTAGCTAAAACACAAAGTTACACCATCCTCTTCTGAGAAGAGTTTATCCAAAACTAGATGTATCACAGCATCAACGATTAAGAACTGCAATGTAGACTGAATCTAATAGAACTCGGTATGTTGAAATCATGAAGTACTCATTGCAATTTACTTTTCCACTATATTCAAGAAAAGTAGAAAACATAAAGCCTCCACTTAAAATATACAACTGAAAGTCTCCAGCTTTAAGTATGCAGGAGGAATTGTCTTAACTTTAAACTGTAAACTTGTAGCAAGAAGAAGACAGCTTCCTAAAACCAATTGGACATTTATCAATGCAACTATCAAACTATAAGCAATACAAAAAACCCTCAATGAAAAGCCAAAGGGAAGCTTACATAGCGGTGAAACAATTCTACAGCTTTCTCAGCTTCTTCAACAGTACTCATAGTTACGAACCCAAAACCTCGACTTGTATCTGTTTCTCTATTATAAATAACCTGCAATCCGGGCAACATTGAATAAGAACATGCATTGAACGAGAAACATCACAAACCCACCAGTTTAGCAGTCCGTAAAACCCTGAAACACCATCAAACCATCGGCATAACACATAATGACAGGGAGAGCAAGTACCTCAGCAATCTCAACAGTACCAGCTTTCTCAAACAACATAGCCAAATTCTGACTGTCAACATCATAAGGCAAATTCCCAATAAAAATCTTGGCATCCTCTGACGGAGGTTCCAAAGAGCTGTCTCTGCCTTCCTCGCTCTCTCCTTCACCTCCAATAGCCTCCATAGTTGAATCCTCACCCTCACCCTCACCCTCCCAATCCAACGCTGTAGCTTCAACATCACCACTTTCTTGTTCTTGTTCCAAGTCTGGTAATGTTATGGTGGTGGTATCATCTTCCTCTTGTTTAGCCCAATCCGAGGTCTGGGAAACCAAGGGGACGATAGAAGAGAGGTGGATTTTGGGTTTGAGAGAGAGAGGTGAAAAGGAGTAGGAAAGGTATAGCTTTAACGAGGTGGCTTTGGGTGGGAGGGAAATGAACCGTTGATGAGGTTTAACAGCAAAAAGAGAAGGTAAAGAGAGTAAAGAAGAGTCTACCATTGATAAGGGTTTGAAAGTAGGTATGACGGAGGAAGAAGCCATAGAAAACGTGAAGGGTTTAGCGGACGGTTGAAGATAAGGGTCTAGAGTAGACCTCAGGTGGGAGAAGGAGGAGAGATAAAAAAGATAAGAACCCAAATATTTTTTTGAGGGGAAAGAACCCAAATATTTAAATAGTAAAGAAAATATTTATGTAATAGAGGCCACTTTGGTTTGTTTGACTGGTATATTTATTAGATGGTTGAATTTGGATTATGAATTTTCGTACTCCCTCTAATTTATAATAAGTGTCGTTTTAGATAAATTTTAATTATTTAAAATAAGTGTTGTTTGTGATTTTTTATACATATTTATAATTGTACTTCTAAAATTACCCTTTAATTTCTCTCACATCTTAATTACACAGATTATACATATTATATTTTCAAGACACTTTAACATGTACTCCCTCCGATTCATAATAAGTGTCCTTTTAGAATAATGCACATTTATTAAGAAAGTTAATGAGATGTCTTATATACCCTTATTGATTACATGTTAAAGTGTCTTGAAAATATAATCTATGTAATTAAGATGCGAGAGAAATTAAAGGTTAATTTTGGAAGTAAAATTATAAACATGCATATAAAGTCAAGAATGACATTTATTTTGAATAATTAAAATGTATCTAAAACGATACTTATTATGAATCGGAGGGAGTAATTAATAAGGGTATATCAAATATTTCATTAACTTTCTTAATAAATGTGCATTCCTCTAAAATGACACTTATTATGAATCGGATGGAGTATGATTTTAAATTTTATAAAATTAATTCAAAATTTTAAAATTTTAAAATTAAATATATTCATACAACCTATATTAGTTTAAATAGGGAATTTATTAAATTTAATTAAGTTAAATATGTTATTGACTTTAAATTATCTTTTGATCAAATATTTTAAATAACATATTTTAAAATTTTCAGAATTATTAAGTGAATTCTAAGACTCCCTTTTCATCAAAAACATTAAAAAACAGCTTTCCTTTTAGACTAAAAGTGTGTTTATAACAAAATATAAAATAGACCATAACATTTCGAAGCATTCAAAACGCTTCAAAATGTTATGATTTAATTTGAATGCTTAAAAAATGTTATGGTTCTAAGTTATATTATATTGCAAACGTTAATGTCCAAAATGCTACTTAAAAGTCACTTTAAAAAGTCATCTAATGTGAAGTTTATAAAAAGGTGTGTTAAATGCTTCTTTGCAATATCAGATTGGGAGGGTGAGGGTTTCTCCAAAGCTGGATTAGTGTATCTTCCTGAAACGGTTAAATGTTTATGAGTACTTGAACTTCCTTCCATTTATCTGTAAAAATAAATAAAGATATATATCAGAATAAGGAATATATAATTTCATTACACAATATGTATGTTCATCTTATATAATATAACTTATTTTGTTTGATTACATCATACACAATTCAATTACATCCAATGCCATTCAATTTTATCCAAGACAATTCATTAATAAGTCAAAAATCAACAGTTCAAGTATTCAACATACACAATTATACAATACTCATATTCATCTTATGTAATATAACTTGTTTTGTATGATTACATCATACACAATTCAATTTTCTCTAATACAAATCACCAATAAGTCAAAAATCAACAATTCAAGTATTCAACATACACAATTACACAATATATATGTTTATCTTATATAATATAACTCATTTTGTATTATTACATCATACATAATTTAATTTCATCCAACACAATTCACCAATAAGTCAAAAATCAACAATTCAAGTATTTAACATATAGACCATCAAAACATGAAAAAGTTGGCTATACAAAACTTTTAGAATCCCATATGAAGAGAAACATTTTTTTCTTATATCTTAGTTTTAAATATTTTCTATTACTTATATAAGTAGCATTGTAACATTATTAATATTAAAAGTGAGGGTTAAAACAATATCTACTTTAATACGAATAAATAAAAGTGACATAAGTAATTAAACCTAACAAATAAATAAAAGAGGTTGAAGAAATAAAGATAAAAAATTACTAACATGTAAAATTATGAGGAAAAGTTAAAAAAAGGTTAAATACTTAATTAGAAAGGAGTTTTTTTTGGGATTTATCATTTATGTGTAAGATTGAGATGTTTTAAACCACCAACTAAATTTAGTTTCATTCAATCCCAAATTCCAAACCACCAGAGGAAACAAAACTCTTGCATTTCATTCAATTCCAAATTACAATCCAACCATTCACAAATCATAAATGCAATTCACATTTTAATTCCAAGTTCAAATCATTCACAATCACAAATGCAATTTAGGATTAGAAGAAAAACCAATTGAAAATACACTAAAAAAATCACAATGTATTTCCTTTATGTTTTTAGGTTGGGGTGGATTTGGATCTAGATCTATTCCAAGTTTGGCGATTTTGATTGACTGTTGGAAATGTTGCCGGAGATCAGTGATGACAACAGTGGGCTCTTGGAGGAGAGTGAGGTGGTGCGGTAGTGTGGTGGTGTCACTAGGTGGAGGAGAGTGGTACGATGGTGGCGTGGAGGAGAATGGAGAGTGGTGCGGTGGTTCTGTAGTCATTAGAGAGGGAGAGACGACCGCTAGAGAGAAGAACGAGAAAGAGGGAATGGAGAATGTGTGTGAGAGAGAAACAAAAAAAAATGAAAGAGAGAGAGGAAGCAGAAGAGGGTCGGGGTGTTTTTGAAAAATAAAAAATATCATTTTTGCTAAAAAGTGCTTGGATTTTTTAAAACTTATGGTACCGATGGCCAATACCATTAATCTTAATACCATTTCATTTTTATCTAATACCGAATGGTACTGAACGATATTCATATCTTGACTTTAACCTTGCGTTTCATTTATGAAATTACTAGAGTTGAAATTAAATATTAAATATTTGTAGTTTTGAAGTCTAAGAACCATGGCATGTCACAAAAAAAAAACAAATGATTATACTAGAACTATGATTACCAAATAAATTGACCCATAATTGGAGGCTTTTGTACATTAGATTATGCTTTGTGTATATATAAATATATACAGTAATGAGGCCAGAAATTTAAAATAAGATGATTTAAATATTTAAATTTTTTAAAATTTGAAGGGCTAAGTGTATCACTGAATTCTAAATAATTCCGCCCTGATGTGTGTATATATAAGTGTATATTAAAAATAAAAAATATTTATTTTTTAATTTTAAAAGGCCGGCGCACCACTGGCCCAAAATGGCTACTACCCTGTTATATATATATATACTAATTCAACCAAGGAAGAAACTTCAGAACCGAATTTCAAAAAAAAAAAAAGAACTTTAGAACCGACTACAGCTAGCCTCCAGAAGAGTGGATGATCGTCTTTCCACTATAGTATTATCGTGGGTGCGGTTGTTGTAACAGGCATTGGTGTGCTGGTTTGTTTGAAGCGCTCAAGTCTGGGCAACCGTGCCGATTTCTTTAAGCAAAGCATGTTAGGGTTTAAAAACTGATCATTAGGGGCTCTTTCAACATCTCGAGATGTTTCTTGGCCAGAGTTTGAAGTACAAACCGAGAGGAACGACAACAATGAAACTGAAGATTGTTCAAATTAGGCAGCGAGCCTGCTGCCGTGATTTTGTTACTACGTTCGAATCTAAGAACGAACAACGATTAGCATAGAAGTCATGTTGATAAATGAAACCTGGAGCATTAACTCAATCTTCCACAGTGTATTTTGCTGTGAATGCAAGTGGAAAAAGGCATGTTCAGTTGTCCTTTGGCCTTCCTTACCTCTGTTCTCTTTGTTGCTGAAAACAAAGAGAACAACTTTAAATTTTGCCTCTTTATCCTTTGCTTTCTGGGCTACCTTTATGATAATCTCATGATCTCGTCTTGTCTTGCTCTTCCTCTTCTGGGTTTCAAAGGGTTGTTCGCTTAGGATATTCTAGAGCACTAATCTGTGTGCTCTTGAGGTCTAATATTCAGAATCAACAACAAAGTAAATAACTTTATTGTCTCTTTATCCTCTGCTTTAAGATAATATTATGATCTTCGCGTTTGTTACTTTCGTTTGTCTCTTTATTGTCTCTTTACTTTCGTTTCTAAGGTTGGTTTTGAGTTCTAAAGTTTGGATCTTCACAGCAAAGTTTGTGTTCACACCACCCCCTTATAGTCTTCTCAAAGTTTAGATTTCTTCAAAGATTCTGAGGTTCTAGAGATGGTTGAAAATGATGCTATACTTGTTTTCATTTGAAGTTTCTTGTTTTTGCCGATTGAGTCATTTGCTGCGATCAAAAGGATTCTAAAATGGATATAAATAATCTGTGTGGATTCACAAGGCATCCAAGTTGTTGCCTTTTCCTTTTATGCTTTTCACAATAATAGTAGAGCAGCGAACACCAAAAAGTTAGGCACGGATCACGACGATGAATGAGCACTAGATTTCTGTCAATCCTCTTGCCCCTTTTCTTGTGAAGATTATGCATTCTTCTTCGACACGGTATGTAAACAAGCGAAGCTTTTTTTTTAGGATTGAACACGAGATATGTAAAAGTTGTTCTCCCTTTTTTTTGGTGCTCTCACTCTCTCTTCCTTCTCCTTCTCTGCGGCTTCCTCTTTTCGGGTATGATTTTTGATTAATCAGCCTATTTTGCTTGGGTGATTTTTAGATTTTTTGAAATTTCTATTCTTATGGTTTTTTGCTTTTGATATTAACTTCTTTGTTTGACTTAGTGTATAGTGCTTTTTGGGTTTTATTATATTGATCTCTTTGTATCTGATATTATTTAGTTTATGTCAAGATTAAATTTTATGCTTAATGATCTTATATTTCATACTTCTTGTGTTTCTATTTTTTTCTAAGTTTTTTGATGATTTATTGGTCTCTTATCATCTGAGTGGTGCTTTTCTACAGTTAAAGAAATGATAAATTTCATTATATTTTAGTTTTAAAATATATTTTATTTTTATAAGTCGAGTTATAATTTATTTATTTATTTATTACAATTTTATTTACATAATTATTTAGAGTGCCAATTTTACTTGTTTACTCTTTAACTTGCATCACTATTTTATTGCCACATTTACATGTGAGTCTACCAGAAACAGTCTCTCTACTATATAAGGGTAAGGCTACGTACTATTAGACCTTTTCAGACCCCACTTAATTGTGAAACTTTGGACTGGGAGT
>JANVCL010000007.1:21880453-21892414 GCA_026546855.1 Erythroxylum incrassatum | reverse complement strand
GAATAGGATTGAGCCTATTGGCCAAAATTTTAGCAATAACCTTATAAAGCATATTACAACAAGAAATGAGTCTAAAGTCTTGGACAGTTGAAGGATGAGCTTTTTTTGGAATAAGGGAAATGAAGGTTGAGTTTAGTTCTTTTAGGAGCTTACCATGAGTAAAAAAATTATGAATCACTTCAGTAATATCTTCCCCTAAAATGTATCAAGCCTTTCTATAAAAGTGTCCGTTGAAGCCATCAGGACCAGGTGCCTTATTAGAATTAAGGGAAATTCTCAACCTAAACACCAATATAGTTATTGGTGATCCATCAGTAACTAAGGGTTTCATTGGCTAAGCAAAACCTAAGATACAATTTAAATAAAATATGAATTAAGAATCCAACAATAGGATTGACCAGTCAAAAACACATTAGAAAGTTAAAGGTATAATTTTGATTTTATTGTACGAAAAAATTAATCGTTGTAATGAATAATTTATGCCTTTAACAACCATTTGAATGGTTGTTGGCTACCAAGTTTCTATTTCTGTGTGACACCTTGTACTCAAGACCATCTGATAGTACATAGAAATGGAAACGGAAATAGGGGAATTGATCCCTGGCTACAGATACGTAAGTTTTTGATGATTGGACATTTTTTGATATAATAACTTATTTGAGAGACTTTTCTAGAATATTAAAATAAGGTTGATTTATATTATTATAATCTTTATTCTAAGTGTAATTTTCAATTTAAAAAGCTTTCTATCATAGAAGATCGTAAAATAATTTCTATTTTCTCGAGTTTTTTATAAAAAGGTTGCTCTTCACCTAATATTATTATTATATTGGTTTAATAATACTATATACTGATTGTTCGATTATGATTGATTACCAAATTATTTGCTTAAAATCTTAATTTAGAAATTGACAATTTTTTAAATCACAAACGTACAATTCACTTCCTTTTTGATGCTATTAAAGAGTAAGATTAACTATATAATCAATTCATAATAATAATAATATTGCATTTTTAAAATTTTTATAGAAATGTAATTATCTATATTTTAACATAAGATGAGATTTCTTAAAAATGAAATCTATGTACAATAATGATTGGTAATTCTTAGAGTGCAATTAAACTATAAGTAAGTTTTGTTTATGTTTGAATGTCGAATCTGTTTTTAGATAAATATGACTTATGGCGTATTTGTGTTATACACAAACATACATAAGCTTAAAATATCAAAACTATATTAAAATAATTAATTATATACATGTAAAATTAATTACTCAAAACCATTATATAAACTTTGAACATTAATTATATTATAGAAAATAAAATATTTATTACATACGCTTAAATATTTTATTTTAAGTCAAAAATTAAATTATGAAACTCGAAATGAAATAGTTTTCTTAGGTAGATTAATAATCAATTACAAAATTAATAAATTAACAACTTTCTATCTTCTTCATATTTATTATATCTTATATAATTTATCTAAAATTCAATATGAAAGCATAAACTTTTATGAATTGATAAAAATTTTAGAAGATACTACGTAAAATTTAACTTATTTCAACTACAAATTTTCGAAAAAAGTCATTTTTATTATAATCATATTTAAAATTATATTAAAAATGTGAGACTCATAATGATATATTTTAAAGCATATTAGCTTTTATTCATTGGTTAAATTAGATTTTGACAAAACATCACTTGTATGACAACCAATCAAATACTAAACTACTTAATAAATACGTAACTTAATGCCCTTTTTAATTTCTAATATTATAAAATTTTCAGGAATTCAAAGTATTAAGAGTAATTTTTAAGGTAAGTGAAATCACGTGATCTTTTACGTTTTTTATATAATATCAAAGATAAATTATATTTTAAATTCAACATTTTATCTGACTTTAAAATATTAGTTAAAATTATTTAAAATGTTTATAAAAATCTTTTAATTTATCAATAATATAATTCATCTTTAATTTTTATTAGAAACGGTATTGACATAGATGACCATATAAATTAGTTTCTTTACATGGAACATAAGTGTGACATTTTAGTTCTTTTATGTTTTTTTTGCTTTCTTATAAGTTTTTTAAATAATTTAAAAAATTCATTAAGGAGAAGAGAAGTTTAGTGTACATCTATGGAGAGGGACTCTCCCACGTGAGATAAAACAACAAAGATAACACTAAAAAAACACATAAGAACAAAACGAAAAATGTTGAGAACCAATTTGGGAGAGGTTGTGCGACAATGTATCCATCATTAGGGTAAAACGTCGCCCACCTTTCTCAACACTTTAGACAATTACTCAATTACGGAGGAACGCTCTGGAGGTTGCGACACTACGATGGTGGTGCAATGGTTCTTCTACCTGTCTTTAGGCTAGAAGGGAATTCTCATCTCAGGTAAGAGATCAGAATTCTAAAGGTTTTGTGAATCTCCTAAGATTAACAAGCTTCATTTGAATATCAGGAGTCTAGAGGGGACAACAGAGGACCTTCCTTCATGAACTCAACTGGTGAGGTAGTAGATCTAGAGGAGGTACTCCAAGATGCACTCGTATACCTACATGTGAGTTAGATTCCTTCTAATCTTCATTTCTCTCCTTCTTTCATGAGTAGGTAAATTTAAAATTTTGCTTGAGTTGCTCAAGAAATAGATATGCATGAGTAGCACTATTTTCTTTACTGTATCCTAAGTTGTGTGAACCCATTGTAGGAAGTCTGTAATCTATGAGTAAACATTGAGGACTATATTCTCCAAGCGAGAGCTAATCCTATGCTACAATGCAGTCCCAACTGATTTATAATCAGTTGTTCCCTAATATTTGCAGTATAGAGTTCTATAAGAGAAAATAGAATGTTAGATCCCCCTTAAACCTTTGATTTTTTCTCTCATTCCAAATTGCATGAAGACAGGTTGCAACTGTGACCATAAGTATTTCCTTATCACATTTAGAGATATATAGTTGAGATATCTCTAATAAGATATCTGAGAGGCTACAATTACTAATACTAGGGGCACATAAACTAGAGATTCTAATCCACTCCTCTTTAGAGAAACCACACTAGAAGAAAAGATGATCCTTAGTCTCCTCCTCTAGCTTGAAAAGAATACAAAGCTTAGAAGAGGATAGGAATTTCAATCTATCCATAGTGCAAAGCTTATTCAACATGGCTAGCCAAAGGAAAAAATTTGGCATTCCCTTTAAGAACCTTGCCCCAAATCAGGGAACACCACCCTATTCTTGTAACTACCCCATCCATAAGCTTTTTAGCTTTCCTATTAGTGATTTCTAGTATAGGCACCCCATCCCATAAGTATATATCATTCTCCCCGAGGCTTCTGCATTGAGGAATGGGCAAAAGTCTTAGTTTTTTTTAGGAAAGCAACCAATTGTCATTTCTAATTATTTTGTGAAGCTTAGCTCTCTTAGAGAACCTTCCCAATAATGATCTTACCAACTGATTATGAATTAAAGCCCCTTAACCTGTCCAGTTATCATACTATAAAGAGATTCTATCTCCTGCCCCAATTTGACAAGTAATATGCTGTTAAACTTCTTCCCTCAATATGAGAATTTGGTTGAAAAACCAAGAGTAATTGTATTTAATTCTTAGAGCCCAAAAACTCTCACCCTTTAATATGTAGATATGAATCCATTTAATCCATAATGATTTTTTTTAATTAGGACTCTCCAAATTCTCTTGTTCATAAGAATATATTGTTCTTGCTGGTTGACTCCAAACCTAACCCACTACCTCCTTCGGTTGACAAATATGCTTCTAATTCACTTTTGCAATTTCTTTCTCACCTTTTCCTTTACCCCATAGAAGTTGCTTCATCAATTTTTCTACAGTTTTAATAAGTCATTTGGAGAGAAAGATGTAAAAGTACCAGTAAATTTGCATTGACATAATTACTGACTTCAAAAACTAAAGTTAACCTCCATAAGACAGGGTTCTATTAGTCCAAGACCCCAATATTTTCTGAATTTTTTCATTAAAGAAAGACATTCAAAAAATATTAGTCTCCTGGATGATATAAGAATGCCCAAATACAGAAGAGGAAAGTCTTGCTTTTCTATGCCAGCAGCTTATGAAAAAGAATTTGATAGGTGAGCAACACTTTTGGATAGTAAGAAGTAACTTTTATGAAAGTTGATGTTCAATCCAGACAGCTCCTTAAAAGTATGGAGAGTACTCATCAGTAGAGAAACAAAATGAGCATTTGCCTTACTTAGAATAATAAGATCATCTGCAAAACATAAGCTAGTTAGTGAAAGTTTCTTACATTTGGAATGGTATCTGAAGTTGGAGTCAGTTGAAGTATTGTGTTTCAGTATAAGGGTGAGAATCTCTATGCAAATAATGAACAGGTATGGAGAAAGAGGATCCCCTTGCCTAAGTTCTTTTTTTTCCTTTAAGCATCTCTATGGGGCTTCCATTAATTAATATTCCATACGAGGCAGTGATAATGCATTCTTGAATCCATTTGATAAACTTATGGGGAAATTTCATAACCTTCATAGTCTATAACAAGAATCTCCAGATAACACTATCAAAAGCTTTTTGTAGACCCACTTTAATAGTGCACTTTTGAGGGCTTCTGCTTCAATTGTAGCCTTTCAAAAACTCCTGCAATAAAAGGATATTATCCCCAATATGTCTACTACTCATAAAAGCACTTTGATTCTCACTGATGAGTAAGTGAAGAACATCCTTTAACCTATTTTCCAAATTCTTGGCGATGATCTTATAGAGGAAATTAGTACATATTATAGGTCTAAAATCACTCTAAGTGGCTAGGCTAGAACTCCTAGGGACCAAACAAAGAAATGTCCTATTAATCTCCTTAAGCAAGACACTATTTTGGAAAACTCCTGTATAACATTTTTAACTAATCTCCCTATTTTACTCAAAGTTTTTTGATAGAAAAGACCATTCAATCCATCTGGACCTGGGGCCTTAGAGCCATTCATATTAAAAACCACCTGCTATATTTCCTGATTCGTGACAAGTCTAATTAGCAAAGAAGCTTCCTGTTCAAGAATCTTGGTTGTAACAAATTGCCTAAGATCCACTCCAATACCTACTGAATGACCTTATATGCCTATGAGGTTTCGATAAAAATTCCTGGCTTCCTTTACAATTTCATCTTGCCCAAGTAAGATTTCCCCAGATTCGGATTTTATGAAGGTGATTCTATTGACATTTCTTCTAGCTGTCATTGAATTGAAGAAAAATTTTGTACATTTGTCCCCATCCTTAATCCAATTAATTATGGCTCTCTGCTTCAATAAAGAACAATGATTATCTACTATTTGTAAGTAGGTCTTAAGAGTTTCTCTCTCAACTATAGCTAATGCACAATCAATAGGGTTAGTTACCAAAGATTTCTAAATTACCGATAGCTTGTTTCTTGCTTTTTCAATCTCCTTTGTGGAATTCTAAACTCTCCTTAAATTTAACATCTTCGATTCCTATTTAATAGCCTTGAGCTTTTGCAAACAAATAAATTGCTTAGAACCATAAATCCTATACTCAAATCCCTTAGTAACTACTTTTTGAAAGCCCTCCACATTAATAAAAAAATTATTGAATTTGAAAGAGTGATGAATTCTAGTCATTTTTAAAAAATTATCAACCTTGATAGGGGCATGATCAGAAATTCCCAGGTCTAAGTAATTGGCTGCACTTTTTGAAAAAAAAGTTAACAGTCCACATTCACCATAGCTCTATGTTGAGCAAGTTTTACAATTTATAAAACTCTCAATAACTGCCATTGCATGGGTTGATCCCACAAGGAGGGTGCTAGCCTAATAAAAAAAGAAATAAAAAACTACACAAGTGAACACGGAAAGTAAATACGAGAATTTGATTTAAGAATTGTAACAAAAAAAGAATTAAATTGAGCAGTCACACAGGTCATAATACAAATCCATCAAGAGAGTTAATCAAGTTATGAGAGAGGGTATTTTACTTATCATTAATGTTAATCTAGCCATTTATGTGTTCACAAGGTGTCAGTTCTTGACTATCGTAGAGTTGATTACTCTCTCTTGAATTATAGCCATTAAACCTTATTTGTTTAAACCCTAATCGAATTATGAAACTTGTAATCTCTCAACTCACAAATTACCCACAATTCTATTTAGTTCTAAAACCCTCTAATAAACAATCAAGTCTCGCAATGGGGATCTCTCTCCATGAAACTACCGACTAGATTGATTAAGTGGTCAATTAGATTGCCTAATTCTCGTTAATCTAATCTAATCATTTTTATTAGGCTTACCCTCTCGATTTGTTACCAAAACATACAATTACATTAATCATTCACAACACCCAAAACAATAAACACAAAATAACTAAATCAACATTAACTCAAAGCAAAATCCCAAAGGAGAGTTCAGAACATTATCAAAAACCCGAATTCTATTTCCATACAATCCATCTCAACTTTATACATTTAAATGAAAAAGGATATAAAGAGAAAATGAAACTTAGTTTGGACAAATCAGGAAGGCAACGGTGTCAGGATACCACTTGATCTGGGGAGTAGCGGTGTCGGGATCCACTTCTTCTTCCTCCTCTTCTTCTCTCTCTCTTCTTTTCTTTCCCTTTAAGGTTTCCAAGAGTGGTTGAATGTAAAGCTAATTCTTTATGTTCTTGTTGTTCTATTTATGTTCTTTTGTGTTTAGGGTTCAACTAGGGTTTTTTAGGATCCGAAAGGTCTAAAAAATTCCTCAAAATGCGAAGTTTCCTCCGTTCTTTGATCTTTACCCTGATACACTACCAAACATATCAAGGTACCTCAAAAACATCATATTTAAGCTTAAAGTATTGTTCTAACCCATAAAACACTTAAAACACAAATAAATCACAAACCAACACAATTCTACCCTAAACACATACTAAACAATATAAAAAACGGCTAAACACATCTCAAACTATACTTTAAAACATGATGCATTTCACACCTAACACTCTATCTAACTTTTTCTGAATGAACCAGTTAGAGCTTTGTTTGTTGGACCAAGTGATACTATGGCCTTCAAATTTTAAATTTGTTAATTCCCTTGCATGCAATCAAACAAATCAAAGGTATAGTTAAGAAGATTCCAATTCCCTTCCACCTCTTATTTGTATAGGGTGGCGTTAAAATCCCCATCAACTAGCCTTGGACCTCTAACTAAAGCTTTGAATCTTCGAAGGGAAGTCCATAGCTCAATTCTTTGAAACACCATATTAAAACCATAGACAAAAGTAGCTAAAGCATAAGTATTTTTCATTTTTAAGTTACGCTTTTTGTGGATAAATTATTGTCTGGTTTTCAGAATTTCCACTTTTAAAAGATCTCCATCATAAACAATAATAACCCTTCCATACTCATGGCATTGGCGGTTTGTGAGAAACTGCCATTTGCTACCCAATCAACTTAATTTTAGGTTTGATTCCCTAATTTTGGTTTCCAATAAACAAAATAACAAAGGCTTTTCCTTTAGAACAAAATTCCTTACCACATTAAAATTAGAAGGGTTGTTTATTCCTCTTACATTCTAGACTATCAGGGTCATATGAGACTACTTTTCCCTTTGGAGCCTTTCCTACTGATCCTGTTGCTCTTCTAAGAGATTACTTGTTCAAACTGTTCCTCTTAAGTAACTCCTCTTTGCTGTTCTTCCAACTGTTGAGTTTGCTCATTTAGTTAGAGTTCATGGTCTCTATGGCAATGATTATTCCCACTAATATCCATTTCATTTTCTCGCTGGTTCCTTAATGATTTATTTAAGGCACTCAAAGTTTATTGTTAGATTTCCATCGACTGAACTGAATCTGGAAGATTATCCACTTGGACACTCTCACCTTTTGTAGGTGGTTCCCTTTCAACCTGAACAAACCTACCTAGACATTCATGGTTATCTAATACATGTTACGCTTCCACCAACTCTTTGTTATCTTCATAATTAAGCTTCTCCAATCCTGTCAGCTCCTAATAATCTTGTCTAATAAAAACTCTCCCAATTGGTTTCCATTCTTTGCCTTGTGCTTTTAGAGAAGGTTTCCATTGGTATGTAACCAAAACCTTATCTTCTTTGAGAGAATGCCCATCGACCAACCTTAGAATAGTAATGTTGTCTTTTATTTCCTTAAAAATATCCATACTCACACATAATCTTGCAAATCCAACCTGTTTCCTCAAAGCAGTGTTTTCATCCATACATATTGGTTTTTTCGAGTAACTAGCTAGCATACTCAAACCTTTAGTTGTCCAATATTCCAAATGAATGTTATGGATATTCACTTATAGAGGAATGTTTTTCAATCTAATTTTCTCTAATTACATGCTCTGTTGCCAATTTTTAAGAAATAAAGGAAGTTGAGATGTATGTCAAGGGCCTTCTTCAATTACCTTTTGAGCTTCTAATTTAGAGGAGAAGGTAAAGATTAAGTTATCTTGCTTAGTTAGAAAAACTTCCGTTAGTCCTCTACTTTTTAATTTCTCTGGGTCCATACTTATATCACAGGAAAAGTAGGTCATTTATCTATTAAAAAAACCAACAAGCACATCATCCCATATCCTTGCTCCTTCCTGCAAAATGTCTAGACTTGGAGCCACCATTAGCTTACCTTCAATCACAATAGGTGGACAGTAGATTAAGGTAGAGTTAGAATTGTCACCCACAACCTGTTTCCATGTCTTTCTAGCCCCTTTAATCTGTTGAAACACACCATCAAATGGAGCAAAATCTTTAGGAGGAGGAACGATAGAGGCTGGGGGTGGGATAGTTTGATTTGTATAGTGGGATGGAGAAGAAGAGTGGGGTACAAAGTTCGTAGCAAGTTAAGATGGGGATGATGGAGTAGAAGAGGGAAACGGGGTGGTTGAAGGTAGAGGTAGGAAGTCTGTCTCCATTTTAGTTACAAAGCTAAATGGAATCTAATGATGTTTTGTTTTGTAGGTCATCAAAGGAAGAATAATGCTGGAAGGAAACAAGAGAAAGTTGATGGACCAGAGGGAACTCGAAATGGAGGAATGGAAAAAGTAAACTGAAACAAAGCAGATCTAGGGTTAGGGTTGGGTTGTGAGAACGGCATGTAAGAGAGATGTGGGAGCTTCTCTCATTATTTTGGGATTGCTAAGTTGCTTGAACAACACCTTGCATTATAAAGATATTTAAACAAGCATGTAAGTGCTTGTTTAGAGAATAAGTTTACTAAATTTACATAATTATGAGGATCTCAAATAGAACATTACTTATGTGTTTATGGATCCCCTCATTATGATAGTCGTATAAATGATAATTATTTGAGATTTGCAAGATATCTTAGATAAGAATTGCCATGTTTTGATGCTAGTTATGACATATTCTATTTGGAGTAGCTAAGTCGGTGGTACCTAGATATAATATAAACTATGCGGAGATAATTGAGTAAGTCAACAACTGATTTATCACTACAAAGAATGTTCCACTATTCTTCACTAATAGTGATTTAAGAAAATTTCTAGTTTATAAATCAATTACTAATTATCAAGAATAAATATGATTAGATTTAAATAGAGTATACACTAATTTCATACTTTACATTCAGTTGAAACATTTGATGACGAAAAGATTAAATTATACCTTATAATAAAGCATAGACATGTTAAGACAAACTATTTCGACGTTTCTAAATATTTAAGTAATCATGATATATTGCTAAATGTCAATTTTGATATATGATTATAAATTATTTAATTAAAAATTAATTTTAAATTAAAATAAGTTCTAATTTATCCAATTCTAATTATAAATTAGAATTATAATCTACAATGATTGTGATATAATAGGAAACTAATATATCACACATAAAGAGTAGTTTGAAAGGAAAAAATTAATTTAAATTGAGTTGAAATTAATTGTAACATTTAAGAAACTTCAGGAATCAAATATAAGATATTTGATTTATTTAAAATTAAAAATATAATTAAAGTTAGATTATAATTATAACTATAATTTTTAATTTTAATTAGGAAAGAAATCCTAATATTGTTTCTATAAAAAAAGACATTAAGGAGCTAGTACTCTTGTCTTTTCCTCTCAAATTATTTGAATTCTTTTCTCTCATCTTTAAATATCGTTAAAAACTAGATACATAAAAAAAATTTGTGGTTGACAATTTGAGAGGATAGTTTTGCAAGAATTTAAATTAGATACAATTCAACTCTTTTATTTATGATTCATATTTTTTTAAAGTTATTCAATTAAAAAGATCCGACTAAAAACTTAATTTTCTACTTCACTCATGATTCAATCATAGAATTGATTTTTTAACAATAATATTAGAGTCTCATTTAATTATTTATCTGAATTAATAATTATTTGATTGTTATTAATTTGATAAATTTAAAGCTTAAGAATATTGTTTTACAAATTTATTTAATATTGATTAGGGCATAATTAATAGGTGAAACCATTAGAATGTTTCAGGGAGGAAAATTCTTTTACCAAAAGATGTGTCAATAATGTTCTATTAAACAAGCATTTCACATATTCTTAACTATGTCAATTAGGAGGAAATTTTGAAATTGTCAAAAACTTGTTCCAAACATTCAAAAAACGTGTCTAGAAACTGTTCGCGTAAGTCTTTGAAACGCATCGATATATTAAATTTTGAAACATTATCTACATTCTTTGTTCTTATGGACATATTAATTAGTAGCTTTTGATAATTCTTTTAGCCTCTTTTTCTCTAGAAATCAAATTTCTTGTCTAAATCTAGAGAGGATTTAGACAAGAAATGAACTTGAGTTCATATTAAATCTGTGAAAGTAATGTGTTAGAATCTTAATTGTAAGTTTAAGATAACTAAATCACATTTAGAAGCATGAACTCGACCAATTTGCAACCTATTTCTATTATACAATTCTTGATCATTTTGTAACAATTAAATTCAATACATAATTATCAAACCTTTTTACATACGCTTGATTTCAATCCTATACCTCTAATTTATTTTAGTTGTTCCAAAAGTATTTGATATGGTTAGGTCGGCTGTGCTAGGCCCAGGCCCAGGTCCACGTGTCACAGCCCATTCGCAGGTGTTAGTCTCCCATGCAAACGTAAAGACCTACGTAAAGACCTAAACCTAGCATCTATTTCATATATAAGGTACTATTTTGCCATGATACAGGTACGACATTAGAACCCTGATATTCTTCGTGTATAGCCACCAAAACCTTCACCAAAAGTCTAACTTGAGCGTCGGAGGGGCCTGCCGGCTATCAACCCTCGGCGTGCCTTGTGTTGTTTTGCAGGTATTCTCTTGCCAAGGACAACCAAACTCATGGATCCAAACAGCGACGTCCAGCCCCAGCAGATTCAGACAGAACCAGATGGAGCCCACCGTGGGGCCGGGCGTCAGGGCACCACGTCTAGAACCACTCAAATAAGTCAGGCGGTAGCGACCAATCCTGATGTAGCCGTCGTCGCGACACTTGCGTTTCAACGAATAGGTTTGCAATTACCCGATGCTTTTCCATTGACGCTGCCTCAACCCGTCACTCGGAACCCTAGTGCAGATGAGGTACCACCGGATAACCACATACAGTATTCACATCCAAATGATCAACCACAACCTCAAGACCGAGATCAAGAAGCGCAGAGTGTGGCCCTGGTAGATAACGCTGACACTAATTCACATCCTCACAACCGTAACCCTCCTACACCACAACCAACCTCTCTTACCAGAAACAAATAGAAGAAGCGACCGATCTATTGATCCGCCAAATTTTGCAGTCTCAACCGGAACCGCAACAAACCCCCGCTCGGCAGATTGGTGTGATGGCCGATCGACATTCTACTGAAGCCCTGAAAAAAATCATAGACGATCGAATTAACATGGCCATAAAATCCCGTCCGGGTCATTCATCTGCACAGTACAGCTCTACTTTCATACCGGCGATCCTGGATAG
>JANVCL010000007.1:21760995-21775335 GCA_026546855.1 Erythroxylum incrassatum | reverse complement strand
ATAATTTATCAACAAATCTAATTTCACTAAATCCCTTCATTTAATAATCATAACCTACACAATAAAATCCTCAATTTTTTCCAACCAAATGAAAATTATCAAACTAAAACCTCAAAATAATTTAAACATGCTTATTGATTATGAAAAAGGAATCGGGGTCCAACATGAGCTTCCTCACCAATAGAGATGGAACATATTTTATTTCTATTTCTTCGAGCTAAAATGGAGTTGAAAAGAAACTTGGTGCATTTGTCGCCATCCTTAAACCAATTCACTCTAACTCTTTGTTGAAGAAATGGGTTGTGATTTTGAACTGTGGACATGTAGTGAGGGATAACCTATTTTTCATTATCTAGAAGCTATAGATCCTAAGGGTTTAATGTGAGACAACATTGAATGCCCGTAAGTTTTCTTTGGCTTTATAAAGGGATTGATCCCTGGAGCCTCACATTGAATGCAAGGATTTTAGTTCTTTTACAATAGCCTTCAATTTTTGGACACAAATGAACTATTTGGTCCCTTGAAAGTAGCAGTTGGATCCTATCTTGCAAGCTTCAAGAAAACCTATTGCATTAGCCAAGTGATTGTTAAACCTAAAAGGGAACTTCCTAACAGCTGATGGGATAAGACGCTCCACCCTGATTGGTTATGACATAAGAATAGAGGATTAAGGAATGTGGCACTGCTGTTGGAAAACGGAGCGAGTCAGTTGCCATTTACCAAGGCACGATTGGGTTTCTGTTGTATGAACCAATGGGAAAATTTGGTAACACTGTCACCTGTAACAAAATTAATATCAACTCTAATAATGAAATATGTAGTTAGTGAAGAGTTGAGATTTTTCCCACGAGGAATCTATTGGTAAGTTTTTTACGAGTTAAAACTAAAACAAATTGTTAAGGGGGGGAGGGGTTGAATTATCATGAATTCAAGAAATTAAAATTGAAAAAAATTAGAAATAAAAAATAAGCAGATATGGAAATTAATGAACAAACCTTGGTTTTAAGTCAACTATGTTATCAACTAGTATGGATCATCGACATAAAATTAGGTTCATTCATAAAAACTCATTGAATGGTGTTCTTTGTTAGGATTAAATGAATAGAAACATGTATTGTAATAACTCTTATTAACCAACAACTTAGATACGATCTTAAGTTTGATTAATTAATAGCTTTAAGAACCAAAAGAACCAGTGAGTAAGACAATACACATACGATATGTATTTAGTCTACATAAGTATCTTTCTTAGAATCTCCAATTCCTAATGTAAAAATTGCCACTTTAGATTAGCAAAATTGGACGTCAAATCCTACTACTCTGGCTGTAAATTAAACCAATCAATTCCTAATTATGCACCATAGAGATCAATCATTTCAATCATGAAAAGTAATATGAAAGACACTTAATATTAATCAATGAAATAAACTTTATTCAGAAAATCCCACACATACTAGATGATAACATTGGTTTCCTTTAACCAAGAAAAAGAATTTAGCTAATCATAACAGTGGTAAAACTTGACAAAAAAATAGCAAAATGTCTAGCTTCCATCTCAGCCCCCTTTCCAGAAAAATGAAAGACTTCCCAAAAAAGAGCCAAACAATGACGTGAAGATAAGATGTTTAGAAGGGTTTTTGTGCTCCCTTCTTTAAGTTATTTTATTAGATACACTTCCCCACAAAATCAGGTAGCAGATCCCCACATAAAGAAAACAACTTGATTCCCAAAATAGTTAGAATCCTAAGTCTATTGAATCTGTTTTCAAATCAAATTTTACTGATAGACTTTTCCTTTGCACGTATACACGCTTAGTCAAAAACTTTTTTGCCAGTTGGAAATTCGAATTGCCTTTACTTTTCTTGCATCTTTTTTATTCAAATTCATCTCCCATGTGTTGAAAATCATTTTAGAAAAATTAAGAAACAAGTCCATTAATTTTAAATAAGAATTGCAACACATTAAACAGATTTATATCCAAAGTTAGCATAAAAAAATAATTTATCAAATTCCCCCACTCCAATCTTGTGCTTGTCCTCAACAAACTACATTTGCAATTAATTGGTCAACTAAGCAACTTTCTTTATTCCAAATCTCACAATAATAAATAGTGCACACTTCAAGAGTTAAACAATTTTATAATCTATGAATACCCCAGAGTTAATCATTCAAGTAAATATAGACAAAGTTAATTTACGACAATCATATTTCAAAAACTAGCACATAATTATAGCAAACTTTCACAGATCGAATTTCACTCAAAGCACTTAAGTGTTCATTAGTTCAACATTTCACTCAAATTCTTCTAATGCAAATATTCTACCATATGCTTACTTTTTCATCAACTTTTCACCACTTGAAATGCAAACATGCACAAATCAAAAGGGCTTTATTCAAGGTTGTATTGAGCTATAAGTAAAGGTAAGGATTGATAAACGGAAAGGTCAAAGTCATAAACATTAGCAAAGCATCTAACTGCTTGTGGAGACCCAATTTTAATCACAAAGGAGTCAACAAGGTCATTCCATAAAGATAGATTACACTCCATAATTTGTTTTTCACTGTTGTATTTTTTTAATCAATGAAATGTACTGATATTTAAGATTAGGAGACAATAGTATAACACATAATTCAAATCTTAATCTCTTCAATTTCCTTCCATATTTTCTTTTTTTTTCCTTGCCTTCCATATTTCTCCAAATAAGTTTGACATAAACTGTGGTTAGAATGCCTACTTATATTTATGATGAGTGGAGATATGAGAGGTTTTAGTTGTTTATTTTAGGTTTATCAAGAAAATGGTAAAAGCTCAAAAGGATTAACAAAGGATATTGAATTGGGTTAGCTTTTTAAGCTAAAGGTTTAAAACAAAGAGGGCCTTTATCATTTTTATGCGCGAATGTATACGTGTAATCTCAAGTCAGTTCCAAGCAAGTTCTAAAGAAAACATTCACCTTAGAAGATAATCACACATCAAAGAAATATAAATTGATATAGATGTTTCAATCTTTTAGGCCTAAAAACTCACAAGTTAATGTAGTTCACCATAATTATTCACGTGTTTAGTCATAGGTTTGCCAAACCTTCACTAAGTGTATACACTTGTATTTCCTAACTAAGTGGCATCTATTGGCCTAAAAATAAAATTAACTCAAGTTGTGTGCACTACTTAAATCATTAAAAAATAGAAGTATAGAAAGTGTTGAAGTTGGCTAATCAATTGCAAACAAGTCAATAAGCATTCAAAAATTTTCAACAAAGATTTCTAAATTTCAGTTATATGGAACATACCCCACCACCACACCTAATCCATACATTGTCCCTAATGTAATGACATAAAGTGAAAGAAGCTAAAATAGAAAAGAGGAGAGGAAAGAAAGTTTTTCTATAAGTTGATTGCCTAAATCATAGAGTTGGTGGGTAAGGAGGTTGGAATCCTTGATGTGCCCAATATGCTATCAAATTATGCTCCATTCAGTGCATCTAGCATTCAAGTCGAGCCAAATGAGCATCCAAGTTGGCCTGGGGAGGATGGCTACTACTCAATGTAGGTGAAACAACCTGACTCTTTATGGTTGGACGTGGGTTGGAAGAGACAACTGGACCCGAATAAGTAAAAGATATCCTCCCATGACTTATGTCGATGATTCCCATCCTGCACAAAAATTACATATCCAAAGGTTTTATGGAACAAGCCACAAGCATGTCAGTATTTTCAGGATCCAATAAATTCAAATTAATGACCAATTAAGTGATACAAGCCTAATATTAATGGTTTGAAGTTCTTGTTTATCACATATTGAAATTTAGTTAGAAACCAAAAACTCAAATTAATAAGAATTTGTTTGTCCATACACCAAAAAAAAATTCAGCCTTAGAAAGTATACTAGCAAAATCCCATCACCCTGAAAAATTGTACGCTAAGAGTCAATGTATGATTTTGAAAATAGAATGTTTTTAAATATGACCTCTTAAATGCACTGGCATTATATGGTTGAGGATCGATAGACCATTGAGTCCACAATTCAGAGGCATAAAAATCAGTATAATAATCACAGATGGAACTTACAAATGGTTCATTCTTAATGTCATCGACTGATGTGAAACTTATAGCAACGGTAAAGTCAACAATAGATAGTGCAAATTCCTGGCCCATAAGTCTAAATTCAACAATTCCCTTAATAAACAAGTCAAATTCTTAATGGGAATTAAATTGAAAGGTGATGTAAAATTCGCCTGTCAATTCAACATAAGCAGGATAGTCAACTTTCACGAATGCATTCCAACAAATTTGCCCAACCGATTGCTCAAAGAATTTGTAAAGAATCAATAGTGTCATCGGTAAATTTTACGTTGGCACAATTGTTAAAATCTCTAATTGTCCTCTGCTAGTTGAAAAGAAGTGAAAGCCCCACTTCGCGAATTCCATTGACATCTCCTTTCAATTTGTTTACCTTTCTGAGTTCGATTCCTAGTTGTAGGATCTCGGGTATGTTCAGAAATTGGAGGAATGGAGGCAGTCGACGTCACAGCTGTGGTATCCGATGGAGGTTAGGTGTGCAATAATATTAGGATTAGTGAAGCTAACCAGCTTGAGTCACTCTTCTTGCATGGCATGTCCCAGTTACTCTTCTTACATGGCATGGTCCCAATCTCTGTGATTTTACAATCCTGAAACACGAAAATGACAGCACGAAACTAACAAAAGTTTTGGACTAGCGGTGATGTTGGTTACGGTGGAAAGGAGAGTAAAAGGATAGGGGTTTTCTTTGAAATGATATAGTTGTGGGATAAATTGATAGTGGGTGAGTGAAATTTCAGTGGGTAAACAAAATTGGAGTGGATGAAAGCAATTGGAAAGGATGAATGAAATTGTAAGGTTGAAAATGTATTGTGCGGTGAATGACAGTGGCTGGGCGGGAAGGTGTATGTATTAACCAAACGAGAGCTTTCAAGGTGGAAATGCGACTGGATCGAAGAGACAACAACAAATGAATAATGAAGAATAGGATTCATGATCATACCCCCTTTCTCACCAACGGCTTATCTTAGAGGGAGGGGTCACCACATACGTGTCCCCCATCTTAGACCACAACATCTCACCCCTAAACTAACTGGCCTCCAATGACAGTATTCCATTTCCTACTACTTAAGCAATTCGACACTATTTACAATTTATTCATTACATTACCCCTTCCTTCAAAGGCTTATGTGCTGAGATGTAGGATCCTGTGGTGCCTTGTCAAACAAGAAGTCAAAAAGCTATATAACAAATTGCTCACAAGGTACTTATATGGCACCGTCTATTGAAGTATGAGCCTAGTGAGCTAGGAGTGATGGGAGGTATACACACTAAAGTAGTGGAATAAAATCTCTCACGTCTTCTGTAAACTTGTGAGAAAATCACCAAGTGAAGAAAACCACAAAAACTATGAAATAAAATCAGAGAAAGGTCACACTAAATTTTTACTTAAAAAACCTTCCCAATATGGAAAGTTAAAACTGCGGGATCATAATCCAAAATATCTCTACTATTTAAAACTAATCGGAGTCTATTTTCCTCTTGAACGACCCGTTCACCTAGATTCTTTATTGAGCTATTTTATTATCTTTATCCAGATCAAATTCCGTAACTTAACCGATAAGTTATTTAAAAATCGATAAAAATTAATTAATTGTTGTCCACCAAATTGGAAAATATCTAACATGAGTTTGGAGTGATTCAGCCGGCAAAACTGGCTAGACAGTAAAAAGAAAACACAAAGGTCATGGAATCGAAAGTTAATATGTTTTCAAACAGAAATAAACGACTATCCTTAATTCATAACTATTTCGTCAATTCTGTAATCTTTCTTTTCCTAGTTAACGGCTATAGCAAATGTAGTTCCAGCCTTTCAAGTGTAAGTAGAATTTTGGAAGTTAAGATTTTTGTGGAAGGAAGGAATCCTAAAAGAATAAAGAATCCTAAAGGGGGAAGGATTTGTGAAAAATAAGCAGTCAGATGGTGTGGAAAGTTTTGTGGATCTTTTCTACTGTGTTTGGGTGCTTTCGGAGATCGATTACAAAGTTGGAGAGCAAATTTTTGTGTGAAGACTGCTCAAGATTTTGTGGATAACAAAGTTGGACGGTTTCAAAGAGTGAGTGGTGTTAGGCTCTGAAATAGCCTTATATAAGTATATTATACTACCCAAGAAAGTTGATTAATTTACATAAGGGCTGCAGAAGTAGACCGTGTGTGTACTAAACTGCGTGTGATATATTTGGGCTTACTTAATTTTTCAACTTGTGATCAAATTCTGAAAAGTCGTAGTTGTCTTCCCAGTTGCTTATTTGTAAATTTCAGCTTGATACAATCGTGACATAACAGAAATTTTGTGGAACTTCGACTTTGGGTTTTAGCTAAACAGAGTGGCGGGTAGCAATAGCAACCAGAGGGAGTTTTCGATGTAACGTTAAGTCCAAGGTCTCTGCCACGTCCAAGTCCTCTGGTTTTGATCCACCAGGAATTTCCCAATCAAACTTATCTAAAATGCTTGCCAAAACTATTTCTAAAGACGCAGTGGCAAACGTAATTCCAGGACAACCCCTCCTACCAGAACCGAATGGAATGAGTTGGAAGTCATGTCCCTTGAAATCTATTGAACTTTCCAGGAACCTCTCTGGTCTAAACTCATCTGCTTCTTCCCACATGTTGGGATCTCTTCCTATTGCCCAAGCATTGATCATCACTCTTATTTTGGCCGGAATGTCATATCCCTGTACCTTGACGCTCTCTGTTGGTTGTCGGGGGATTAAAAGTGGAAGTGGAGGGTGTAACCGTAAGGTTTCCTTTATGACTGCTTTGAGGTAGAGCATCTTATCCAAATCATCTTCTGTTACTGTTGGTCTGTTTCCTCTTACCATTCTGATCTCCTCTTGCAGTGTTTTCATGGCTTTTGGGTGTCTAAGCAATTCTGTCATCGTCCATTCCAAAGTAGTACTCGTTGTGTCAATTCCAGCCAGAAACATGTCCTGTAAGATGGATCACTTAAAATGTCTTTATATATAGTAAATTCACTCGCTTGGTACATTGAGAAAGAAATATTGCTATTTTAATTCCTTACCAGCATAAGGGCTTTAATGGTGTCCCTACTAATAGATTCCCCATCAGGGCTATTCTGAACTGTAAGCAAAACATCCACAAAGTCCTTTTGCTCATCTTTTATAGCTACCCAATCACGGACCAGGTGATTATCCACGATTTCTTCAAAAAAGTTATCAAATTGTTTGAAGGCTTTATCGACTCTAGCATTAAGACCGGTGAAATAATTTATCCAAGCAAGGTTTGGAATAAAATCAGCTATATCAAGAACGCCCAGCAAAGCGCAGAACTCCTTGAAAAGCTTGTTGAATCTGCTACCACCTTGACCTTCCCCGTCACCATATCTCCTGCCAATAGTAGCCCTGCACACTATATGTTTTGCCAGGGAAATAAACAGTTCACTCAGATCAATTGGTAATGAGCTTGAACAACTCTCTTCGATCTTGTTCACAAGCAAAACTACCTCCTCTTCACGTATGGATCGAAATGACCGAACCTTTTTTGCGCTAAGAAGCTGCAACACGCATATGCTCTTTATTTGTCTCCAATAGTCACCATAGGGGGCTATGGCGATGTCCTTGTAGTCGTACATCAATTTTCTGGAGATACTGCCGGCGGGTCTATCTGAGAAGATGATGTCATGTTTCTTCATTACCTCTCGAGCTGCATCAGCAGACGAGACCACGATGGTCCGCCAACTACCAAAGTGCACGAGCATGAGAGGACCGTGACGTTGAGCCAAGGAATGGAGTGATCGGTGGGCTAACGAGCTCAGTTGGTGAAGATTCCCCAGGACTGGAACCTTTGGTGGTGAAGGTGGCAAGTTTTTGCGGCCACTTCTAACATTTACGTATAGCCATTTGGCGATAAAGATGACGAAGAGAACAAAAGGGACAATTGAGACAGGATTCATGATCAGAAAGTACAAGAACAAAAAGAGGAGGTGATCCCAATTGTATAAGGGGGAGTCGTTGATTTTGTCTGGAGCTAAGACTTCACTACTTTTATTTTGTATATGAAAGAAAATGAGGACGGAATGTATTCTTTCTTCCACATAGGAGGGACCACTTCCGATGTGAATGCTAGCCTATGGAATCTAATTTGGAAATAGAGGGAACAAGTGCTACGGTTGTCAGTAACGGAACTCATCCAATGGCACAAGCAATGAGTTTTAGAGTCTATATTTTTTGTCTAATATTATGGTACCTTATTATGTCCAATAAATCTCAAATATTTATTTATGTGGGACTCGCATGGAACCCACGTGGGGCCATAAAATAACTGATTGAGATTTCATGAGACAGAATAAGACAAAGTAAAACTGGACAAAGTATCTGAAATCAGAGTTTTGTACCCTAGAGTTTAGCACTAGTTAGACTTTTTCGGTTTTGTCTCCCTCTATAACTCCAAAAAAAAAATTCTGTTCACACGATTATGCACGACATTTTTAAGAGACATTTTATATGGTTTTGTGTCAGTTAAAAATTTCCTATAAATTTAATATTAAAAAGGGCTCTCATACTAAGTTCAATAACTTTAACAGTAAGAATAATGTGGATCATAAAACAAAGAAGATGACTATTTTAAAGACTAAAAAGATATGGGAATTTCTTATGAGTTAAATAATTTTAAGAAATATTTTATTTTTTAAATTCTCTGAAATTTTTCAATTTTCCAATTTTTAAAAAACTCTTTCTTTTAAATTTTTGATAGAGAATAACGACAAAACATGCCTAAAATAAATATTATGACCAATCTGATATAACAATTTAATCCAACTCTTAAATCCATTCTGAATTAATTAAATATGTTCCAAATTAATAATTTATTATAGTATTACTAAATCATTAGTTTGAGTGGAATTTAAAAGTTAAATTCTAATTACATTAAATTAATCAATGTGTACAATTCACACCATATGTATTTGGTCGTATAGGAATCTAAAAGAAAGAGCTTTTCTAAAAATAAAAATTATAAGAAACTTTTTCGAAAATTTTAAAGATTAATAAGTATTTTTAAATTACTTAAACTATATGGACGTCTCATATTTAACCCTTTTTAAATTATAAATCTTTTGCTTGCAATTGAAGCAAAAGATTTATTGACTACATACATAATAATACGTACATAATAATTATTAAGGTGGTGCAGTAGTTTCAAGTTGCCTTGATTATATTGTTATATATATATATATGTTGGCGATCATATATATATATATATATATATGTATAACAATTTCGTCATAACAAAGTTGATGCAAATAAACAATTTCGTCATAACAAAGTTAAATGTAGCTTTAGTACAACTATTAGCTCCAAACGAAATTAACAGAGTATGCCTTTTCAATTTTACTTCTGGCTGCTCCACATCTTTCTGTATTTTTTGAATAATGAAAATTTCTCAGTTGTTACTATCTTTAATAATAACAAAATTTAGATTGTGTTTTAAGTATTTGTCTAATAATTCATAAATTAGGTACTCTATCTAAATATGTTAATTAATAAATCAATGTAAACTCAATTTAATTTGCTATTTGAAAGTTTAAATTTTCAGAATTTAAAAAATTCAAACACACTTAATATCAAATAAATTTTCATATTACAAATTAATTAACTAATAAATTAAAGAAAAGACAAATTTCAAATGGTTGTTTGAAGTCGATCCTTAGAAAAGTTATGTAACTCAAATTCCCCTCTCGATCGAGTTGAATCATTCTTTAGGGGTGCAATAGGGAACAGCCGCATCTTACCATATTGTAAGATTCTTCCCTATTGTCCAATCATTAATTGTTGACAAAACACCGACTCTTCTATAGCCGAATCATCAAGTCGGTTATTTGTTTTGAGTTTATGTTAGAGATCTCTAGCAGCAAACAATCGTGATAATAATAGAAGACAGTGAGTGCCATGTGCTGTGAGCGTGAGTGCAAGTCTTTCAATATATGTAAAATGTCCCAGTTCAAGTAATAAAATTGTGTTGCCGAAGTTCTATAGGAGGTACCAGAGTTACGTAGTCAACGATCATATTATGTGCAAACTTTGCTGGAGTTTGGATATAAGAGTAATTTATAATTAGGAACTGCTACAATCAAGGGACCAGATCATCAATAATAATAATTGCAAAACTTAGAGTGCACACGTTATCAAAAAATTAAATAATATTAATTATTATAAAACTTAAGAGCGTTCTTTTCGATTCAATTTGTTTAAGCACAACACTGCCAGCAAATTCCTATGAGTTGTCAAAAATGGAAGCCAAAGGCAATGTGTCGCGCTGTCCGTGACAATTGAAGACAACATTCTTTAATTTCATAATGGGAAGACACCAACAGGCATGGGACGTGTCGGCAACACTTTTTAACAAGGACTGATCATGCAAAACTGTTAAAAACTGAAGAACAACCTCATGATAGTTGAAGCGAAGAACGAGACTTAAGACAATGATCATGTGGGGATTGATTTGTAACGCCCACAAAAGAAAACAACCCAGCCCATAATCTCTTAAAAAACCAGCAGCTGGAAAATAGAGAAAGACCAACGAAATCATCTTTCTTCTTCATCTTTCTCTAGCTATTTCCTGCTGGTATGTGTCTTAATTAATGTGCGACTTTTTTGCTATAAGTGACATTTCTCTTATAAGTTCCCTCATTATGTTTGTTTTATATAAATTTAGAGAAAGTTGTGGAGGTAAACAACACCAAAATCTCTTAACTAAATTTCCAGCTGCTCTATTGTGTCTTTTTTTGTGCTTTTTATCACCCTATGCTAGTTTATAGTTTGATTGCAAGTTGTGGTTTTCTGAGACAAATTAAAGTCACAGAAAGAGATGAAATAATAGAGAAAAAGTGGTTGAAAAAAAACAGGAAAAAAAAGGAGATATGAGAAGAAGAGAGGGTGAAGAAGATGACATTTTTTGAAATTTAAGTTGTATGAAAGGATACAATAGGAAATGCAGAGAGTGAAAGGGTAAATCTAGAATTTACTTCTAAGAAGGGCATTTTTGGTATTGATTGAAATGAATGAGGATAAAATAGGACTTTTAATTAGTTAAGGGTATTGTAGTAATTAGGGTGGTTAGGGTAGTAAGGATATTACTTTTATAATTAAGAATAACGTAAAAAAGAGAATAATGTTGGATTATTAAGTATACTTGGGATGGAAATTTTCTTAAATTAATCTAACAAAATTTTGTAATTTCTAAGTTTGAAGGTTCAATTAAGGAATTAATTGGACAATTAATTACTTGAGTCTGAAATTGAGGTAAGTATAACTTTAGATTGTACTCTTAAAATAACGTACTGTTTTGTTGTTAATAAATTATTTTACAGTGATTGATATTTTGAATTAATCATTAATTAAATTAATGATTAATAGTTAGATACATGAATTATGTTTATTTTATTTATCAAATAATTAATGAAGTGTTTCACTTTTATATTTTATTACGTTTTATAAGGTGCATTGCTTATTAATTCGACGGAAAATGTGTTAATTAAATAGAGACTGGTTGATAATATGTTGTGAATAATTAGTGAAAATTGAGAATTAGTAGCTTGCTTAGGACAGACTACATTTGACGGTCATAGATTGATAGATTGTTCATAAATGAGCAAGGGTGGCTAGGTATCTTTTCGTGGAGTAGATACCAGGGCATCTTGAGTCCCAGGGATGTCCTGTGCTGATGGCTAAGTATTAGAGTAGTACTGAAATATCCTAAGTCTTGGGGATATCTTGTATTGATGGCTAGGTACTAAAGTAGTACTGAGGTACCAAGAGAGATTGAGAAATTAAGATACCTTGGGCTGATATTTATACATTTAATTACGTTTCCACTTGGTGAGAGTTTATGATAAGATGAGATGAAATGATCAAAAAATCATTGAATGTAAGCCTACTAGGTTAAACAAGGCCTAGGTAATTTAGTTAATTATAAGATAAAGCATAAATGGCAGTTATAAATTAATATTTGTGTGAATCATTGTTTGGTAAAATTTTGAGATATTTGTTAATTGTTCATATTAGACTGAGCAATGTTATATAGCTTCGTATGTTTAATCTCTTGACTAAGCTTTATATTTATATACTGAGTTGTTTGATTTTAAGGGTACGATCGGTTATCCTTATTGAATAGGCAACTCACCACTTGCCACCATTTTTTTAGTAGATCGAGAGATTGCCAATAACCCTAATGTGTGGGACTGACAAAGTGGAGTTTAGGAGGGGCTAACAAATTAAATAAAGTTGTTCTATTGTATTTTTTATATGACAGCTTGGATAGTTATGTTATATAGAATATTTTTATATCTAATGAACATCTCTCTTTTAGAGCTAATGATGATTTTAGTAATTAATATTATGCTTTAGGAACGATTTGGATAATTGTGGTTTAAGAATTTTTGGAAGCTTCATACTAAATGACATCAAAGCGGGTTTACATTTTTAGGGATGTATTAAGTAAAAAAAGATATGTTTTTATCTTATCTATGATGGTTTAAGGAGAGGACTTTGCTGCCCAGAGTTGACTGGAGAATCGGGTAATTTGATTCGTGCACTAGATGTGCCTGAGTAGGGGGATGCCAGAATGGATCAAGTAGGAGGAGAGATCCACCATAGATGATGTAGTTCTTTCAAATAATGCAGAAGGTTATTACTGCAGCTCCATCCCAAGGTAATTCTAGGGCAGATTGTAACTATGAGTGATTCCGTAAGATGGATATAGAGTTTTGAGGTACTACTAATCCTGAGGAGGCTGAGGCATGGTGGGAGTAAAGAGAGATAATTTTAAACATCCTAGAGTGTACCTTGGAAAGAAGGTTGCAGTACATCGTTTCCTTATTTTAGGGCAATGCACTGACTTGGTTGAATTCAATGAAAAGATCTTATGAGACCCGAGAGATGACTTGGCAGGAGTTCTAGAGAGAGTTCAAAGAAAAATACACTTTGTAGATATATTTGGATCGAAAGAAGATGGAGTTTATAAGTTTAGCTTAGACAGAGGAGATGTCAGTGGCAGACTATGAGGCTCGTTTTACAACATTGTCTAAGTATGCATTAGACACTGTGGCAAATCCAAAAGACAAATGTCATCGATTTGAGCAGGGTCTGAGGTCAAATATTTTTTTAGGTTTAGGAGTTGCTACTTCTAATTTCAAAAATTTACTAGAGACTGCATTTAGAGTAGAATAAGGCAAAAGGAAAGGAGAACTAAAAAGGCAATCAGAAAGTCATTATGGAGAGGGAGTTGGTATGTTAAAAGAGTAGCTACTAATTCATGGTCTACTGGTGCAGGGGGATCTAGGAGAGCTGATGCCACATCGAACAGAAGTGGTAGTTTCTATCGGCCTAGTGGAGATCGAGGAACTGGCAGGGATTCAGGGTAGCATAGCACTACTAGTGTACCATCAATAGGATCCAATAAAGGGGTTAGTCAGAGGTTCAAAGGATCTTTTAATAAAGGAGTCGGAGGATTATAGAGTTATGCTACCTACGGAAGAGTTCACAAAGAACAATGTTGGGAACCCACTGGGATCAGTCTGGCATGTCATATTTATGGAGAGTGGGGGCATTTATAGTAAAGTTGTCCTACAGTAGGGAGGAGTGAGGGAGTGAGGGTAGAGGAGACAATACATGGTTAGCGTAGAGCTTTTGGTTTGGGTAGAGATTCGAGTAGAATTGGTAATAGAGGTGGTGGCAGAGGAATTGGACGCGAACCAGTAGTGGGTACGGCTACTAATGGGACGTCCTCAATACAGGGGCAAACTCAAGTGAGGATATACCATATGACAAGGGAGGAGGCACTGACTGCGCGTCGTAACGCTAATCAAAATTAAATAACTAGACTACTACTGTAGCAGTGGTGAGTCTAGGTCGATCCGACAGAGAGTATGTGTAAAGTCTAGGAAATGAAATTAATCGGTGTTTACGAAAAACAGGGGGTTTGGATTTTTGAAATAAGAAAAATAAAATAAAATAAAATAAAACTAACTAATAAAAACAAATTAAAGAAAACATGCAATAAAATGAAAAATGTGGGAAATTTGGTAGGGACCCGGTTCTTCGGTTCAATCTCAGCCTAAACCCTAATTAAGCATATTTTATTAATTTGTTGTTTTTTAACCTCTCCTAGAAACTATTAATCATGGGTTAAAAATTAACCTGAGTTTTCCCTTAGGTTGTGTTTAATCAAGATACGATCGTTGATTAAACCTAACCACCTAACAACCTAGAATACGCTCTCTAGATTTAATTAGGCAGTAGCAT
>JANVCL010000007.1:21746122-21760895 GCA_026546855.1 Erythroxylum incrassatum | reverse complement strand
AAGTAATGCAAAAATGTAAAGGAAAAGAAATTTACTTCCCTTGGGTTGCCTCCCAAGAAGCGCCTTTGTTTAGGGTCGCTGGGTCGACTCCTTTTTCTCCTCACGTGACAAAATTGTGATCTTCGGGTTTCACATGTGGCTCTTCCACGTGAGGTAGTTCCAGATAGGGCCTTAGTTGATCATCATCCTTATTCAACGCCTTCCCTATCCTCAGATGCTTTATCTTGATTGAGTCCATACATTCCAGAAATATTTCAACCGTCTCTTCACCTTTTTCTTTATCATTTAACTCCTCCAATTTGCAATGTAAAGGTAAAAAGTTAGTCTAAAAAATAATTATGAACTTAGTGCTTACCTCCAAACTAAAAGATGTGTCCTTTTCGACTTCAGGCTCCTTCTCCACTTCTTCGACACAAACAATCCGTTGAGGGTTGACCTCAAAATTTTCAAGCTTCTCATCATTTTGCAAATTTTTCGCACAGACTTCAATTGGATACACCTTGGGTTGATACGGCTGTGCCTCTTCGTTTTGCGCTTCTAGGCGATCTAGGCTTGTTGCCATCTGACCCATTAGGTGTTCCATCCTCTGATAGTGTGCTTTCATTTCTTGCTGTGTAAAGTATTCTCCTGCAATTGCAACATCAACTCTTCCAGAGATGGTCCAGAGTTATGATAGGAAGCTTCTGGTCTCTACCATAATTATTGTGTATCTTGCAAACTATCATGGAAGTAATTCTGCTGATTATCCCATCCATAACAAAATTTAGGTTGATCAGTCCAAATATTGTTATAGGAATAAGAATATGAATTATAAAAGAAATTACTTTCATCCATAACAACAATTTTTTTCAAACATGAAACAAAAAAATGAAAAAAATCACCAAATAACAGAAAAGAAATTAATCACGAACAAATATATACAAAATACCAATTAAATCACAAATAAAAACTAAAACACCGTACTCCCCGACAACGGGGCCAAAATTTGACCGCGCGTCGTAACGCTAATCAAAATTAAAATAACGAGGATACGATCTCTAGCTTTAATTATGCGGTAGCATTACGAATTAGGAAAACCGATTAATCAAGGCAACAATCACATACGATGCACCATTTAACCTAGGTCATGTTATCCTTAATGATTACGAATCATTAGTCACTACTTATGAATTTCAACACAACAATTATGGATTATATTGAAATTCTAGCAATAGGTTTGAAATTGACAATTCAATGAACGCATTAAAATTACCAAATTGCAATACCCAATCGATTCATACACAAATAACCGAAGAATTACGAAAATCTGATTATCCATACACAAAACCCAAATCAGTTAAAACAGGATAACACAATCAATTCCTAATGAGAGAAAGAAACAACAAAATAATTAAAACATACTTAACCCGGGTCGTCGACGTCGATATTATCTCTAAATCGGTGTCGGGACGTTCAGCTCTTCATGGATTTATCCCAATAAATTACTTCAGCCCCAATCTTAATCCCACCAAAAATTCCTAATTTCTACTCACTGCCTAAGCTTCACTTCAATGTCACTTACGTTCTCCACTGTTTAGCTTGTGCCCTACTTCATGTATGCATTGATTTATTCTGTGTTTTCACTCTTTTCTCGCGCATCCCCTTACTGCCTCTACTTGTATGCGTCCACTATTCCATAAAATCCACCTGTTGTGACACTCTCCAATTTACTTTCGTGGCTTTCGTTCCCATTGTAGCTCGACGTGACCAATAAAGGTCACTTGTCAAGCCCTCCTAATTCATTTGCTCCTTTTCTCCCGAGCCCTTGTGCGTGCCCCTATTGCTTTAATTTGCTCCTCACAAATGCTGATTTAATTGTCGACGCCAACGCATGCTCTCAATTCCTTTTTGCTACTTTTATTTTAATTGGCGTCTATTACCTTGTTGCCTCACGTGTGTCCTCTCCTGTAGCTAATTTAATTGTTGTCTCATGTTTCCGCGTGACTTGCGTTGTGCCTTGGTGACTCTCTGATTTGATCAAATGTTTTCCGTCAACTTCATTTAATTGCTTGTGCTTGAGTTACGTGTGTCTTGCCTCTGCTATTCCTCCCTTTGAATTGCTCATTCTTCTACCGTTGCTTATGCTTGGGCCAACTTTCCTAGCTCACGCTGGCCTTGTTTCCCTTAATTACCGCTGGTTGTCTTGATTCCAATTTCTGCTACTTTTTCTCCTTCTTTGTCTTCAAATTTTCATCTTTTAATTTCCTTTGTCCACTCCATGAAGATAAACGAGTACTGATCTTCGTAAAATATCCTAAATAGGGTATTTTTGAGTCACTTTAATTTCTTTACTCTCAAATTGTACCTACAATCAAATATCAATTAAAGTGAGTATCTTAATCATTTTTGTATCATTAATTGCTAAGTGTAAATAATTAAATATATCAACAATTAAGCACATATCAGGCACCTACAGCTAATGATGTCATTTCTGGTACGATTTCATTGTTTAATATTAAAGCTTATGTGTTAGTAGACCCAGGATCTACGCATTCTTACATTTCTTTAGAGTTTGCCTCTAGAGTTCTGGAGCGGGTTAGTCTATTAGGATATGACCTAAGAGTGTTGTTGCCAGCAGTATACTAGTGAGAATTGGTGAAATGGAGCTATTAGCTGACTTTATAATGATGAATTTAAGGGAGTTCGATGTGATTCTTGAGATAGATTGGTTGCTACAACATCGAATTCTAAAAGATTGATATGAGAAGGAGGTGATGATAAAGTCTTTGGGTAACTTGAAATTGATATTTGTGGGGGATCGCTGAGTGGTTCCAGCATGTATGATCTCGGTCATTACAGTTAGACGGTTAATATTGGATGATTGTGAGGCATATCTAGTTTATATTATAGATATGAGGGATGTGAGCCCTGTATTAAAAGATATTCCTATGGTGAGGGAATTTTTGAAGTTATTCTTAAATGATTTACCAGGTTTACCGCCTCAACAAGATATTTCACTATTGAGAACTATGACTGAAGTTCCACCAATTTCCATTGCACCATACAGGATAGCTACTGATGAGTTACACAAGTTAAAAAGGTAGTTAGAGGAGTTGTTGGAAGACGATTTTATTATACCGAGCACCTCACAGCTCCAGTGTTATTTATAAAGAAAAAGGATGGTAGTATGAGACTATAAACAAATTATCGTCAGCTAAACAAGGTGATAGTGAAGAATAAGTACTGATTGCAGAGGATAGATAATCTTTTAGATCAGTTTAGCAAAGCTGTCATATTCTTCAAAATTGACTTGAGATTGGGATATTAGTAGTTGAGGATAACTGAGTCATATTCTTGAGACATCTTTTCGTACTTCATATGACCTCTATGAGTTCCTAGTTATGCCTTTTGGGTTAACTAATACATCAGCTGCATTCATGACATTAATGAACAAGACTTTTTAGGAGTATCTGGATCAGTTTGTGATAGTGTTCATAAATGATATATTAGTGTATTCGAGGAGTGAAGAGGAGCATAAGCAACATTTGAGGATTATGTTACATACTTTGAAGGAGAGACAAAGTTGAGTAAGTGTGAGTTTTAGATGGAGCGGGTAGTTTTTTTTAGACATATGGTGTCCCAAGAGGAAATGATGCTTGATCCTTCTAAGGTAAAGGCAATTATGGAGTAGGAGCTGCCTAGAAATATGTCAAAGATAACGAGTTTTCTAGGAACTGCTAGGTATTATTGAAGATTTGTATAAGGACTTTTTATAATAATTAGCTCGCTAACCAAGTTGTTGAAGAAAGGAGTTCAGTTTGAGTGGACCAATCAGTGTGAGGAGAGTTTTAAGCAGCTTAAGTAGAGATTGACTTCTAGTCCAATTTCAATGCTACCATCGAGTGATGGAGGTTTTGAGGTAGGTATTAATACTTTGGCCGTAGGTTTGGGGTATGTAATGATGCAGTATAAGAAAGTGATAGCTAATGCCTTTCGCCAGTTATGTTCGTATAAGTTGAATTATCTAACCCATGATCTGGAGTTAGCAGCAATTGTGTATGTTCTTAGGATGTTGAGACGTTATTTGTATGGGAGACATTCCAAATCCTTATAGGTCATAAGAGCCTTAAGTATACCTCCCTTAAGTATACCTTAAGTCAAAAGGAGGTAAACTTAAGGCAGAGAAGATCGATCGAGTTGTTGAAGAATTATAATTGTACTATTGATTACCTTCTAGGGAAGGCTAATATAGTGGCGGATGGTTTGAGTAGGAAAAGCTTAAGCATAATGGATAGTTTGAGAAGACACAGTATGGCACCATTGGTAGAGTTGAGGGCACTGGATTTGAAATTGAATATTGATTATGTGAATAGTTTATTGGTGACATTACAGGTTCAACCAGATTTGGGAGATAGGATTAGAGAGGCACAAACTCGGGATTCTTATATGATGAGGATGAAAGAGAGAGTGCAATAGGGTAGGGGGATTCAGTAAGAGCAAATGGAGTGTGGGTGATTGGGAGGCAAGTTTGTGTGTCAAATGCAAATAGATTACGAGAGGAGGTTTTGAAAGAAGTTTATAGTGAACCATATGCTATGTATCCTGGTACTACAAAATGTATCGGAACCTGAGACCTTATTACTAGTGGCCAACAATGAAGAAAGATGTAGCAGAGTTTGTCTCGAGGTGTTTGACCTGCCAACAGGTAAAAGCAAAGCATCAGGCACCAGCAAGGAAATTAAGACTGTCGTGGAAGTGGGAAATTTTTTTTGATGGATTTTGTTGTAGTGTTTGTCATATATTATTTCGATTATTGTACTGTGTAATGTGTTGTATATGCATTTTATAAAGTATACTCTACTTATGGTATACTAGAGTAATTTAAGCATTTAAATATATTATTGAAGCTATAATGGAGATCACAGATAGACTGGAGATGGTTTTAGACTCTACTAATTTTTTTTGAAAATTTTCTAAAAACCCTGAAAAGCTAAGGAATGAATCTGAACAATTAAAAACCCCAAAATGTTCCTTGGGGATTTAGGTGACACTTTTGAATGAAATCTAGATGATTTCGGTGACATTTGGTAATTTTCGTATTTAATTCAAAAATTCTTTCAAGCAACCGCAAAAGTTACTGATCAATTTTGAAATATGATGAAAAGATCCAAAATTAGGATTGGAGTCCAAAGGGACTAACAAGGGGGGATGAAGGTTGTTTAAATAGCATTCGGGTAAACTAAATTTTCAGATAAAAAGACTCATATCAAAAAATAATGAGTGTAATGTGCCCAATTAAAGTGTTCTAAGCATGCAATTGGAGGGTTTTAGGTTTGATTAGAGTATATTGAGGTCAATTTGAGGTTTAGAATTATATAGAATATTTTTCGAATTTATTTAGAAAAGTTTAACAGTTTAATTTGATAAAGGGTAAAATGGTCATTTTGAGATTTAAAGGTGTTTACATGTGTGAAACCCTAGACTCAATACCTTAGGAGGAAAGTTTTGAGTCAATAAAAAAATTCCCCGAGTAAATAGTGTTTTCGATGAAAAGTGTTAGTGAATAGTAAAAATTTTATGAGAGGACCTTAATGATCAAAAACTATCAAAAATTATTATAGAGTCTTAAAAGGGACTATATTGGAGTAAAAATAAGTCCATTCGGATAGATTTCAAGAGATTCAAAATTATTGGACTAAAATGCCCTTTATTGAAAAATAATGAGAATTATTGATTTTTCTCCCATTTAAATTTTTTAAAGCACCCAATTAGATTATTTAATGGTCAATTTGAAGTTAGGGTGGCCATATAATATTTTTGGAATTTATTTGGGCATAAAGTGCATTAAATTTAACAAAGGAGCAAAATGGTCTTTTTGTCAAACCAAATGGATCATATGTGCATTACATGGGAAGATTTCCATGAGATAAATAATGAATTAATTGGTTTGGATAGTAACCAATTGAATGGTGGCAAGTGGCACGGGTTAAAGTATAAAAATGAGAAATTTTGGTAAAGTTGTAATGATGAGATGTTATTAATGGAAATGGTAAGCAAAAAGTGTGATTAAGAAAATTTTTCATCTCTTCAAAAGGACGTAACTGCCATCGATGGAAAAAGGAAGAAAAAGAGAGAAAAAGAAAAGAAAAGAAAAAGGAGAAGAGAGAGGTTCAACTAAGCAATAGAGAAGTGATCTAAGGATGTTTTTTATGCTCTTCTAAGTCCAATCAAGCATCCAACAAGATCCCATAACCATCCAAGTGAAGAGGAAGAAGAAATTGGGTTGATAAGCTTACTAGTTTAAGCAGAATTTATCAAGTTGATAATATAAACACAATTCCTATGAGTTATCAAAATGGAAGGTAAAGGCAATATGTCGTGTTGTCCAAGACAATTGAAGACAACATTCTTTAATATGTTCATAATGTGAAGACACCAACATGCATGGGACATTTCGGCAACATGTTTTACAAGGACTATGCAAAACTGTTAAAAACTAAAGAACGACCTCATAATAGTTGTAGTGAAGAAAGAGACTAAGACAATGACCATGTTGGGATTGATCTGTAAAGTCCATAAAGTAAAACAATCCAGCCCATAATCTATTAATCACATATAAAAACTAGTAGTTGGAAAATAGAGAAAGACCAATGAAATCATTTCCTTCTTCATCTTTGTCTCAACTATTTCCAGCTAGCATGTGTCTTAATGTGCCATTTTTCTCCTGCATGTGACACTTCTCTCAGATTCCCTCATCGTATTTGTTTTTGCATAAATTTAGAGGATGTTGTAGAGGTTAACAACCTCAAAAACTCTTAACACTTAGATAAATTTTCAGCTGCTATTTTATGTCTTTTTTGTGATTTTTGATCATCCTACATTAGTTTATAATGGATTATATGTTGTGGTTGTTTGAGATAAATTGAAGTCATGGAAAGAGATGAAATAATGTAGAAAAAGTGGCTGAAAAATGGGAGGGAAAAAAGAGGAGAAAGGAGAAGAGGAGAGAGTAAAGCAGATGACATTTTTTGAGATTTTAAGTTATATGAAAGGGTAGATTAGGAAATGCAAAGCGTGAAGGGGTAAATCTAGAATTTACTTCCAAGGAAATTTTTGGTATTAATTGAAATGAATGAGGGTAAAATATAACTTTTAATTAGTTAAGGATATTATAGTAATTAGGGAAGTTAGGTTTGTAAGGATATTATTTTTACAATTAAGAATAAGGTGAAAAAGAGAATAATGTTAGATTATTAAATGTAATTGGGTTGGAAATTTTCTTAAATTAATGTAATAGAATTTATAATTTCTAGGTCTGAAGGTTCGATTAAGGAATTAATTAGACTATTAATTAGTTGAGTCCAAAATTGAGGTAAGGATAACTTTGGACTGTACTCTTAGAATAATGTACCATTTTGTTATTCATAAATTATTTTATAGTGATTGATATTTTGGATTAATCATTAATTAAATTAATGATTAATAATTACATAAATGAATTCTTTTTATTTTATTTATTAAATAATTAATGAAGTGTAAGGTGTTTCACTTTTATATTTTGTTAAAATTTATAAGATGTATTGCTTGTTGATTTGATAGAAAATATGTTAATTAAATAGAGACTAGCTGATAATATGTTGTGAGCAATTGGTTAAAATGAAGAATCGATGACTTGCCTAGGATAGGTTACATTTAACGGTCATAAATTGATAGGTCGCTTAGAGATGAACGAGGGTGGTTAGGTCTCTCTCCGTCGAGCAGATACTAGGTATCTTGAGTCTCGGTGATGTCTTGTGTTGATAGCTAGGTACCGAAATAGTACCGGAGTATCAAGAGAGATTGAGAAATTGAGGTACCCTATATTGATATTTATACGTTTAATTACGTTTCCACTTGGTGAGAGATTACGATGATATGAGATGAGTCGACAGGTCATTAAATGTAAGCCTACTAGGTTAAACAGGGCCTAGGCAATTTAGTCAATTATAAGATAAAGCATAAATGATAGTTGTAAATTAATATTTGTGTTAATCATTGTTTGGCAAAATTTTGAGATGTTTGTTAATTGTTCGGATTAGACTGAGTAATATTATGTATCTTCGTGTTATATGAATGCTTAATCTCTTGATTAAGCTTTATAGTTATATATTGAGTCATTTGATTTTAAGGGTACAGTTGATTATCCTTACTGAGTAGACAGCTCATCCTTTGCCACCATTTTTTTTGGAGATCGAGAGATTGTCAATGACCTCAATGTATGGGACTGACAGAGTAGAGTTTAGGTTAGGCCAGCAAATTAATTAAATAAAGTTGTTATATTGCATTTTTTTAATATGATAGCTTAGGTAGTTATGTTATATAGAATATTTTTGTATCTAACGAACGTGTCTCTTTCGGAGCTAATGATGATTTTACTAAATAATATTATACTTTGGGAACGATTTGGATAATTATGGTTTAAGAATTTTTAGGAGCATCACAGATTTTGTACTTCTTGCTACATAACAGTCAACCCTTCTATACAGTGTGTGTGTCTATATATATATATATATATATATTTACTACTTAGCTTTGTATATTTTTTAGGAATCAAAAGGCCTACTAAAAGTATTGGAATTTAGGTTGATTTTTAATATAATTTTTGTAAAATTGGATCTATGATAGTTTTTAAAAAGAGAGATTCATGTTCATTGAATATCTTACGTGGAATTTTATTAATTCAGCATGTTATTTCAATTAAATTATATGAGTTTGACAAATTGTAAATCTTATTTCTACTTTAAAACTTGATCGATTGGACCTTATTTTCTAAAATTCATAAACTCCATTCAATTAAGTGAAATTATTCATTCACATTTTTTATTAAACATGTTTTATAAAATTCTTTGACTCTTAAATTTATAGTATTTTTACTTTCACATAATTTAAATAGTCTAATAAATAAATATTTCATAGTTCTATTGTTAGTGGTGGTTTAAATATGACAAGAACAATATTAATTAACAACTCATTTTTTTAATCCCACTTATTTATTGTCTAATATTTGATTTAAAATTCTAGAAAGAATGATGTTGATTGTTTTTATGATTAATCCGAGATTTGATCATGTCAAGGAGAAATTCTCATAAAATTTGTGCCTTACTTATTAATGATATAGATAAGCTTTGAAAACATTAAAAAATAGAATCCTAAGTTACCAAAAGGCTAAAGAGGGTTGGAATAAGGTTCAAATTAAAGAGATGATTTGATTTTGAAAAAAGAAATTTATAAAATACAAAGAGAATTTCAGACAATGATAGAGCCTGGTTGTTTTTGTTGTGTGATTATATTCCCTTGTTTTTATTTTGTTGGTGTCTTCATGCATCTTTATAAATATAACTGCTTCAAACAGTTTTCATGTAACTCTCAACTTCAAACTTTTTCTCAATCACCTCCACGTTCTGATTAACTACTTATCACACGTCTATCATGTCTCAAATGTCCTACCTCCCACATTTTGGAGTTTCTTACTAATTCCTGTGTCTAAGAATTCTTCAGGCATTCTAATTGACTTATGAAACTTATAATAATGGACCTTTTCAATCTTGGGCCAAATGAGTTGAATTTTACTCAAGCTATCATCAATTGTCCTTCGCATATATTTGGCTGAGTAAACCAAATATATGGTCTTGAATTTTATTTTTCTCTAGCAATTTTTGATTTTGACTTTTGAAGTTATCAATCTTTGCAGGAGTAGATTCTAAATCTTCAAATTGACCATTATTCTCTATTGAGAATTCTTCCTCCTCAAAAATCAGCTCAACATTCTTGCATCCTTCTAGTTCCTCAAAATTCTCTATAATTTATTGCAATGATAATTTAACATTTACGATTACACCTACTACAACATCTCTTTGTGATAGTCTATTCATCAAGTTCCTCCATAATTGGAACCTTCATCTTCCTATTAGCAAGGATGATGGTAGTTGACTTTACTAATATTTCTGACTCTGACCTTATATTTTCCTCACCCTTTCTTTTTGAACACTCTCCGCCATTGCACTTTCGAACATTATGGAATTTTGACTCTACTGCATTAACTTTATAACAAAAAGGTTGAGATGTTAGAATATTTAATGACCCATGTGACTTATATATTTGAGTCCTATAAAACACATCCAAGATAATGGTTATTAGGTATTAAATAATGGATCTCAGATGGTTTAATGACCCTTTTCCTCTCTCTTCCAATTACCATTTGACATGTCAGTTGGTGTTGCTATATAAGTTTTAGAAACTTATTGAAAGGTTATCCGAATCAATTTCTGAACCATTGATGAAACATATTAAGAAAGAATAAGAGAGGAAATAAACTTGTATCAAGAAATCAACATCTTACGAAAAAATCATAGATACAGGTACGCAAATACTAAATCGATCCATTAAATGTCTTACAATTGGTATTAGAACCACGGGTGTTGCATTATTGTTATCTGCCATACACCATGGTTGTTTGTTCTATTTTTGATGATAATTTCATGATTTATTTTCTACCGGTGCTATATGGAGTGTTGCATTCTTTCTGTGATGCACTTCCATGAAAAGTTGCACTGCCATAAATAACAACGCAAGTTTTGTTGTTATTATCGGATATTAATTGAACTTCATTGCATGCTTTCTCAACATATAAAATATGGACGAATGGTTATAAATGGATTGTTTAACAATTTCAGAAACACATATGAACTTTCGATGTTGATATGTAATGGGTATGAGTTCTGTGTTTTCTTTTGGATAAATGTGGATTGTTTCTGTAAGACATGTTTATGCTTGTTGTAAAAGAACCAAAACGCTTGGTTCTTGAAACAAAAAGGCTTTTTTCTTACCGTAAGTTTTCATGAATCAATTCAAGATTGTTGTGTCCGTTGCTATGGTTGTTTAAAAGAAACGAAAATGCATGGTTCTTGAAACTAAAGGTTGAATATAACCATGATTTTCTTGAACCATTATTTTTTTGAAAGAACCGAAAAGATTTGCTTCATGTTTCTGAGGATTATAACGTTAGAAAGGGATAGCTTGTGGCATGAAAGAGAAGTCCAAAGCAACGTAGGAAGAGAAAGAAGAAGAAAAAAACCAGAAATGAAACAACATCTCAGGAAGAAGATGGCGAGCATGCGCCAGACGCTGCACTAGAGGGAGTTGCACGCGCCAGACGCTGCTTTTCCTTGGCAAACTTTGGCACATGCTCTACAGGCGCCAAACGGGGTTCCAAGCCCAAACATTAGATTATGGACTGAATTTTTGGGTCTTTAGGCCATTAAAGGATACATTGGGTTAATAAATAAATATGGCCCAATTATAATAGATTATTTAATTCATAATTGATTTATTTTCTACGCATAATATATAATTTGAAATTCAGTGCCATATTGTATATTTCTTTGACACATTGACTATTTTATATTATGTAATATGTGGAATTAAATTTTCCTATTATATGATGCATTTGCTACATGACATAACGGTAATTTAGAATAGTTTGTTAGTCATCAAAGTCACCAAACTAACTAAATTAAAATTTGTCATGTATGATAATTGTCTAATTAAATGTTTATTGCATGGAAAGCTTGTTAGTCACCAAAGTGGCCTAGCTTGAAATATTAATCATTTAATTGTGACTGTTTCAATTGTTCAGTATAATATGATGTTAAAATGACATAAAGGTTTGACTGAACAGTTGAGATTATTAATTATGACGCTAGGAGGTCACGCAAAGGTGGACCATTGTTTATAATTAATGACATTAAAGGGACTTTATCAACAAATTTGGTTAATATGATTGTATATCCAAAGATAACATATATGTCGATTAGAATATGATTGGTTGTCCATTACCGTGAACTATATAAATGCACCATAATAGGTTACAACTATGTATTTAAATTTCACTCAAAGGAGAATTTAAATGCATAATAAAATTATATTAATTAGTTTGAATCCATTTAGTTTTACTCAAAGCATTAATATGTGAGTTATATGTTGTGTTTACAGCATCTACTAATTTGTTTGCTTTAGGAAATGATCTGAACTAGGCTGATTGGTCTGAACAAATCCAATTCCAACTAGGTGTAATGGATTTGGATTTGGCCATAGTTTCAGACGTAAGGCCTGCAGCCACAACTGAGACTAGTTCTGAAGCTGACAAGTCTTATTATAAGGCTTGGGAACGGTCTAACAGGCTGAGCTTGAATTTGATGCGAATGATGATCGTAGAAAATGTAAAGCCATCAATGCCTAAAACGGACAATGCAAAAGAGTTCATGTTAAAGCTTAAAGAATACTTTCAATCTGATATAACTGATAAGTCCATAATAGAGACATTAATGAGTGAGGTGACGACCAAAAAGTTTAACTGGTCACAACCTATTCATGATCATGTAACTCATATGTCAAGCCTAGCTGTAAAGCCAAAATCCATGGGTATGGATGTGAGTGAGTCCTTTTTGGTACAATTCATTATCAACTCCCTTCCTCTAGAATTTGGTCAGGTCCAAGTGAATTATAACACCATTATGGAAAAATGGAACCTTTAAGAAATTAAGGCTATGCTAAATTAGGAGGAAGGGAGATTGAAGGCAATAAAGAAATACTTCATTAATCTCACGTTTCATCAAGGAGCTAGTAGCGGCAAAACCAAACCAGGAAAGAAAGGCAAAGATAAGGACAAAGCTCTCAGCAAAGTTAATGAGGCCGAATCAATAAAGATAAGAGATGCCACTTCTACAAGAAGCCTGGTCACTTCAAGAAAGATTGTCCTAAAAGAAAGGCTTGGTTCGAAAAGAAATGTACATACTATGCTTCAGTATGTTTTGAATCAAATCTTATTGATGTGCCTAAGAATACTTGGTGGTTAGATTCTGGTACAACTACTCATGTGTCACATATTAAAGAGATTTTTTTCATCCAGACCATAAACAAAACTGAGAAGTTCTTATATATGGGGAACAGAATGAAGGCACAGATAAAGGACATTGGGGCTTATAGATTGGTCTTAAACACTAGGTGTTACCTAGATCTAAAAAAGTGTTTTTATGTTCCTGAATGTGCTAGGAATTTAGTTTCTGTTGCAAAATTGGATAATGTAGGATTTCAATTTAAGATTGGAAACGATGTTTTTTCATTGTATAAACATAAGTACTATTACGGCTCTAATACCTTTATTGATTGTTTATATCGTTTCAATCTTGATGTTGATTTTGCTGCATCTCTGTTTCATGTTGACCATATTATAGGAAGTAAACATAGTGCACAAAATGAATGTTTTGCTTTTTTTATGGCATAAAAAATTAGGTCATATATCTAAGAAAAGGGTACAGAGGTTAGTGAAAAATAAAATCTTACCTCAATAGGATTTTGCTGGCTGGGATATATGTGTGGAGTGTATTAAAGGTAAGCAAACCAAATATATATCAAGGAATCCAGCCACAAGAAGTAACGAATTACTTGAATTAATACATGCTGACATCTGTGGTCCTTTTGACGTTCTTTCTTGAGGCAACAAAAAATATTTCATTACCTTTATTGATGACTTCTCTTGATATGTTTATATTTACCTGCTACATGAGAAGTCTCAGTCTATGTACATCCTAAAGGTGTTTGTTAATGAGATAGAAAGGCAGTTAGATAAAAAAGTAAAGATAGTGATGTCTGATAGAGGTGGTGAATATTATCAAAAATTTGATGAAAGTGGACAATGTCCAGGTCCATTTGCAAAGTTTCTTGCAAGTCGATGCATATGTGCGCAATACACACCGCCTAGTACACCACAACAAAATGGTATAACCGAAAAGTGAAATCGTACTCTTATGGATATGGTTGGGAGTATGTTAAGTTATAGTACTGTACCTTCATCACTGTGGATGCATGCATTAAAGATCGTTGTGTATCTACTTAATATGATTCCTTGTAAAGCAATTCCTAAGACACCTTATGAACTGTGGCCAGGAAGGAAACCTAGTTTACGACACCTTCACATTTGGGGTTGTCCAGCATAAGTAAGGCAGTAAAATCCACATGAAAAGAAGCTTGATGCAAAAACTGTTAGTGATTTTTTCATTGGCTATCCTAAAAAATTAAAGGGGTATAAATTTTGTTGTCCTAACCATAGTGCGAGAATTTTTGAGTCTGGTAACACTCAGTTCATTGAAAATGATCAAATCAGTGGAACTGGAGAACCACGAAAAAGTGGATATTCATGAGAATCGAGTAGAAACTGCTCCAATATGAGTAGACACTACCACATCAGACGTGATCCAACTGATTGTTATTCCTCTTGTTGTATCACGGATACGCAACATTTCAGAACAACAAATTAATATTTCAATTCCACAAGTTGAACATATTAATGATGAACTAGCTAATGGTGATCAAATTACAAATGATTAAATAATGTCATAAGACGTAGCATTACGAAGGTCTACGAGGCAAAGAAGATCAGCTATTTCAAGTGACTATGAAATTTACTCACTTGAACACGAATGTGACTTGAGTATTGATAAAGATCCAGGCTCATTCAAACAAGCCATGAAATGTAACAATTTTGAAAAATGGTTCAATGCTATAAAAGAAGAGTTGAAATCAATGGATGACAACAACGTCTGGGAATTAGTTAAATTGCCAGAAGGTGCAAAGCAAGTGGGTTGTAAATGGGTCTTTAAGACCAAACGTGACTCACAAGGTAACATCGAAAGGTATAAAGCCAAACTTGTTGCCAATGTTCACACTCAAAAGGATAGTATTGACTATAAAGAGACCT
>JANVCL010000007.1:21698936-21711739 GCA_026546855.1 Erythroxylum incrassatum | reverse complement strand
CACATATTCTGTTATGTTCACTTCTTGACTTCAAATTATGTACCATTTACTTAAGTGGTTCTATAAGATGTTAGAAATTAATGCTTGTTTATATATGTTAGAAATTAATGCTTATTTATATATTAATCTGGTGACCTGACCATTTAGCTATTTATCCTTTTCAGTTTTCCTGCCCTCTCTTGTGAATTTGCAGTAGTAGATGTGAGTGACATGTTGGGCACTGTAAGTTTTCTATGAACGGTTAAGTTTGATCCACTGAACATGTGTTCAGTGATTGAAAATAATAATAGAATGTTATGGGATGTTTAGTTGTGGAAAAAGCGAACAATTTTTATCAAGTAGAATGGAATGATTTACAAACCTAGGACAGGACACCCATAGGCTTAACTTGTCTACTTTGCAAATCTCTAATTGGATATGAATATTCTTAAAAAGCATATGTTTAAAGAGATATCCTCACTTTCTGTTTCTAAAATTAAAGATTGTAGGGTTATTGTTAATATATTGTTAAGCTTTTACTTTGAACCAGATTGGAATATTGCTTTTTCCTTCCTTGTTTTACATTCTACTTATGGCTTATGCTGATTAATCTTTTTCATGTTCTCTTTTGTATTTTTTGTCGAGTAAAGATCATAATGAGTTTGTAATTCAACATATTCTAATATCAAATCATACCACATTCTCCTCATTATTTAACATTGTTGCATCCTAAATGATCTTCTTGAGAATGATGTTTGTATGTGTGCTTTTGTGCATAACTTATATTTGTTAAAAAATTTAATTCTTGCTTGTAATGATGCAACCATTGCTATGCAGTTATAAGAAGAAATGTGCAAAGCAAATAAAAAAACTAATGCAGAGTGGAGACTTTTAGATCTTGAGAAGGTTTAACCTTTCCAACTCTATCAAAACTGAAGAATTGACGTGCTGCTTGTACGAAGATAGAGTTAAACTCAGTAACGAAGCTTAAGTGTACTTTATGACATCCAAGATAATTAGGTAGAATTTGGAAATGGTGGTTGTGGCAATTGACAACATTTTCTTAGTTGTAATGATTGAATTCTTATGCAATTATTATTATGGAATGTGGAATCAAAATGAATGTTGTGTTTGGATCTTTATTCCTAGTTTGTGTGATTGTTTCAAAGTTAATTGTTTGGAAGTTGTAACCTTCTTGTTTCAACATTTTGTTTGGTCTTGTCGCAATTACCATAACCTTCTGTCTCTCTTATCCAACAAAATTTAAGCAGTAGTTTAGTTATAAAAAAGCAAAGGCTCACTGTACTTTATGAAGTTGGAATTTAATTTTGGTATAAGATTTTGATATACTAAAAAAATAAAGAATTATTAAATAAATAAAATTCATAAATAATATTGAATAGTTATTAAACAAATAAGATTTAAAATTTTGTATTTTAAAAAATAATTATTAAAATTAAAAATTATTAAATTAAAATGATTTTTTAAAAATGAAAAAAATAATTAAAAATAATACCATTTGCGAAACATCGCGGAATGCTTTCTATGACGTTTATACAAAAACGTCACGGATTGTGAATTTTTGCGATATTTCCAAAAAACATCACTAATCTGCAATGTTTCCTAAAAATGTCGCAGAAAGACTAACCTTTCAATGACGCTTTTAGAAACATCACGAAATGTCGGTGTTTTCCATGACGTTTTACGTAAAACGTCATTAAAACCTTTTGTCTACAAATTGTATTTTGCATATTTTACATAAAATGTCACAAATTATATTCTGCAACGTTTTTAGACATTTTGTGACGTTTTAAAAACGTCTCAAAATACCTTGTTTTCTTGTAGTATGGTTGTCAAGCTCTCATCTATAAGCTCCCATCTATCTTTTAGGTATTAGTACTTCTAATTGTATCATATATATTATTGTTTCTACTGTGATATATAGTTGTATAATAATAAAAGGAAAAATGAATGAAAGGAAGGAAAGATTGCATGAGTTAATTTTATGAAAAATAATATTAGCGTTACTTCATGTTGATGAATAAGAAGAGTCATGTAAGAGATCTACATGTCATATTTCACATACTATATTAACCACATAAGTAGAAAGTTAACGGAGATAACGTTTGATCTAAATTATTCTATCTCCAAAAGCTTCAAAATTAAATTAAAATTTAAAAAAATTGGGCATTAAAGTGAAAAATAAAAAATGTTTGACATTTTTGTAATCGTTATACACATGATATACTATGACAATAAGTATTCAAGATATGGGGGCTCTCATATGGTTTAACACTTTTTTACAAAAACTCCTTAAACTTTAAAATTATTGAAAAAAATCCTTGTACTTTTGAATTTTTCCTAAAAGACTCTTCTTAACCGACCAAAATTATTTAAACTATAAATTTAACCTAAACCTTTTTATCTCTTATATATAATCTTTGACCCAATACCCATAACCATTTTCTTCTATAAACAAGAATAACTAGGCATATCAATAATTTTTCATTAGTCTACATATGCTCCTACAAGCCATGTATGCCTCATTTTTAACTCTTTTATCAAAAGTCTCATAAACGGTGTTTTCATGAAAAATTCACAACCATAAGATATTCTTTGATAATTATAAAGCATAGGGAATTTAAAAAAAAGCATAAACCATATTGGAGACCTGTATCTTTTATCTTAAAATTAAATTAAGACATTCTTTATTGATGAATTTTCTTAAAATTTTAAGGGATAATTTGGTTAAATACAATCTATTTAGATTATTGAGTTGTATGCATCCCTTCAATCGACTAATTTTATCTTGTAATTGTGTCCCTATTCCATTTGCTTATATTGGTTAAGCTCTCTTCCTCTCTAATGCTTTACTTCTATTTCATTGCTTTGGCAGTTAGGATAGTGTTCTTATCTAAATCCACTTGGTTTTTTGTGTTTACAATTAACTTACTTTCTTGTCTATTAAAAAATGATTTTATTATTTTCATTATGGATATTCATTCTTCTAAATATCCCACCTACCTTGATCCTAGTGCTACTCTATTGTCTCCACCCGATTGTTGGTTTATGCCCTTACAGCCAATTTTGGTTACACATTTAATTGTATAAAATTTGTTTTATTCAATAAAATGCATTCTTTATCTTTGTGTATTTTTAATTATTTAGTTATTAATCATAAAGATAAAACCCCTAGAATAATCGTTATGTAATTAGAAATCATAATGTGATTATAATTATGAAATTCAAATTGCATTTTCGTGTTATTCCTAAAATGCTCCTAGTCATAATTTCATCAAAACGGGGTATTGATGAAATGGTTAGACTAGCACATATTTGTTTCTTTCTTATGAAGAAAGTAATCGGTTTCATAGATTAAAGTATGGAGATACTTAAACAAACATGTGGGTACTTATTAGAGAATAAGTTCACTCAACTAACCCAATTATGAGAATTCCAAATGGAACATTACTTGTGTGTCTGTGGATTATCTCATTATAATAGTTATATAATTGATCCTTAGACTTGAGATTACCAAAGTTATCTCATATAGGAATTACTATGTTTTGACGCTAATTATGTTCTATTCTTGGAATAGTTCAGTTCGGTAGTTATTGGATATAGTATGAATCATGTAAAGATAGTTGAGTAAATCAATAAAGAATTCGTTGTCCTAAAATAATTAAGAAGAATGTTCTGCTGTTCTTGATTAGTAATGATTTTGGAAATCTCTGGCCAGAGTAAATTGAAATTTGAAAAGGTTCTTTTCAAATATCAATTACAATTCATTTACTAATTAGCAAGAACAAATGTGATTAAATTATTTAGGGTAGACACGAATTCTATACTCTAATTTCAATTGAAACAATAGGTAATGAAAGGTCTAATTTATGCAACATAACCATGCATAGACAGGTTAAGTCAAACCATTTTGACATTTCTAATATTTGGGTGGTCATAACATGTTGCTAAACATCAATCTTGATCTATGATTATAAATTATTTAATTAGGGAATTAAAGATAAATTAAAAGGAGTTTTAATTTATCTGATTCTAATTATGAATTAGAATTATAATTTATAATCATTGCCAACATATTAGGAACCTAATGGGTCACACATAAAAGGTTTATAAAGGAAAAAATAAAATTAGAATTAAGTTGAACTTAATTGAGAAGTTTTAGAAACTTTAATGGTCAATATGTGATATTTGATCTTATAAGGATTTATTAATAATTATAATTAAAGTTTGACTTTAATTGTAATTTCAATAAAATCCAAGGATATGAAAAATCTTTCATATAAAAGGAAATATTAGAAAATGAAAGCTAGCATTTCTTACATTTTTCCTCTCAAATTTGATTTGAATTTTTCTCCAAAAAGATCTGTAGATACTGTTAGAGGCCGGACAATTGAATAGCTCATGAAATTGACATTTTCAGATAAGCAAGATATTGTATCGGAAAAAGTTTGTTTTGATTTGTCAATTTCTTATTTTATGTTTCAAATTTAATTATGTTAAATTTGATTCTGTAAAAAAATTTATATTCATTCCGTTATACTTAAATTTGATCTTGCGTTTATTTTCGAACAGTACTATCTATGTCTTCACTCATCAGCTCCCGCTCCTACATGACAATGTTTCGCTTATGTAATTATTTACAATGTTACGTCGTATCCATCTACATCTTCCTTCATCAACTTCTGTTCTTATTAAAAATAGGTCTAAGTAGCAGTTAGAGACTAAACAAATGATTTAGCATAAAACTATGACGGTGAAGGGCAACAACACTGATGTAAAGGAGACAGTTTGTCCCATGTGGTGAAGGAGGGAGACGAAGCGTTGAGAATGGCACATTGAAGGAGATGGGTCGATAGAGGAGGGAGACGATATGGTGAGAAGGGGGACGATGCTACTTTTATTCTTAGATTGGGATTCAGGTATTATTTTGATTTTGGGATTTTTACTTTAAAGTTAATTATTTAAATTAATTAGTTAGGTTAATTAAATTAATTAGCTAAGTTAATTATATTTAGATTAATATAATTAAATTTTATAAAAATACTTTACTAATTTTAATAATTAATTTTAAATAAGTGGTTTTCACATCACCACGTGGTGCTATGTGGTATAGTGAGATCTACAATAATGTTCAAACATATCAAAATTTCTTACACTTCATCGCCATTTTACTTTTGCCCTTTTTGCATTCTCCATTTTAGAAGATCGAAAAACATTTATAGCTTCACCAAAAACTTTGAGGCATCGGAAGATCACTCCTTATATATATACCTCTTTAATTATTGTTTTTAATTATTTTTTAGCAATGTTTTTAAAATTGGACCAAAATTAAACTGATAAAATAAAAGATTTAAGATTTAAAATATTTAGTCAGTATTAAACCCTTATAAAACCTGTTAAATATTAGATAAAATTTAAAATTTTGAAAAATGATTGAAGAAAAGTATTCTTACCCATTGAAAAATTTAAAACCTAATTGAAAAAGGATGTTGTTAAATAAAATTAATTAACATATTTTGATTTATGAAATTGATTAGTTTATTAAAACTAACCGACTAATTAATAAAATATTAATTTTTAACAATAAAAATTATTACATTAAATCAAATTAGAAAGTTAATATTCAAACAAAAAAATTAAGTGATTCGAAGTTTTTACTATTAAACCAATCGGATCAATCAGGTTTTTAAAACATTAGAATCAATCAGGTGCTATTTTTAATAGACCGCATGCAATTCATCTTGAGATGTTCTAATCAATATCTCATGTGGAAAACATTAGAAAGAGATTTATAACATAATTTATAATTTTTTATAGTTTTATTAATTAAGTCTTGAAATTGACTTTATGAAATTTGATTTAAAAAAATGATTTCAATAAATGATGTAATTAATCATATTTAAAAATTTTATTAATAAAATTAAATCATTACGGTGAGATTATGTAATTGAAATGTACAGTAGGAAGAGGAACTGAAGTGCCCTGAATATTCTTTAGCGCGTGTAATACACATTTCACAATCGATGAAAACATCTAAACAAGACATCAAGTCGAATTGCGATCGCGTGTTGATGAGCGCGTTTGAATTATGTAGAAGAATGCAAACTCAACCGGGGGTGAGGTGAGGGATAACTGTAGTCAACTCGTGGAATAGTTAAAAAGCGGTGGAAACCAATGAGAACGTGCCTAACTCAATCTCACGGTTTGGCTATGGAAACGTGGACGGCTCAGATATCAGCACAACTACCTTTACCTATTTGTTTAGATTAAAATTAGGGTTTGGCTTCAATTCGCCCAATTTTCCCTCGTTTTCTCATCTATTTTCTTTGGTATCTGATTATGGAGATGGAGCGTGTGACGGAGTTTCCCCTTGCGCATCTTGATCGCCGCCCCAGAAAGAAGGCGCGTTTAGGTTGGGACGTACCTGAGGTCCCAAAGGTATTATCCTTCTTTTTCATTTTGTTGATCTACCGCTGTTTTAACCAGGTTTTGTTTTTGATGTGGTACTTATCTTTATTTTACCTTTAAATCCACTGATAGGCGAGTTTCTGTCTAATTTATCATTTTGGTTGTATATGCATCTTGGACATCTTTGCTTTAATTGTTTTTGACTTTCAATCTTTCTATATTTTTTGGACTTGGATGTGAATTTAGGGTTTGTTGTCTTTAGCAAGCCTTGACGGTTCAAGATCTTCGTGCTTCTGAGTTTATATCCTATATGATGAAATTAGTTGTTTTATTTCGTCAATTTTTGGGTGTTGGTATTTTTTAAAAATAAATATCATATTTTTTCAAGATATAAAAACTTTTCTCTCTGTAATCCATTTCCAGAAATCAATCTAGGTTATGATGTTGTGTTTGAGATGTATGCTTTCGACGACTGCTGTGAGATATATTTATCATCTGTTTATTTAATGAATGGATTTTGGTAGTGATGTGAATTCCCCAAGGGTAAGAAAGTATTAGGTGAAAAGTTCATGTTATAATTTCTTCAGTGGTACATGTATGGTGGCTGTTTGTAGGCTCAGGTAGGAATATTTTGTGGACAAGAGGTTGGGAATGTAGCCAGCTATGCATTTTCAGGAGCAACCTCAGACCACACTCCCTCTAGTTCTCTATTTGTAAAAGGAGTGGATCGAAATGGTTCTCCCCCATGGCGGGAAGATGACAAAGATGGCCATTACATGTTTGCGCTTGGAGAAAATTTAACTTCTCGCTGTAATTTTACTTTACCATCCACATCTTCTAATCACTGCTCGGCTCTCTTGATTTTAACTATATTCTTATGAACCAAAAGAGTATTTTCTTACAACTTGTGGATTTAGTTGTCTCTTGTTGAATACAAGATCACCTTTCGTGTTAAAGCCTCTCCGTGACATTGTACTGTATCTGACTATGGTGCATGTTTAGTATTTATCACTGATTTTCTTGTGAAGGAAAATCTCATGGTCTATCAGTTCATGATTGTGACATTGATGTTCTAGACACTCACCATATATAGCTGCTTTCTCTGTTTCTAGCTTTTTGTTTACGATTGCTGCTAACCAAGTTTATATTTTCTTTTGTCATCCCTACCGATTTTGCAGATAAGATCCATAGCAAGATGGGTGAAGGTAATAAAGTCCACTGAGTTGAAGATTAAATGCTTGCTTCTGAGTTTGCATTCTTTAGACATCGTGTATAATTTATCTTTTCTCATTGTCTAGGAACGTTTGGCCAAGTTTTAGAATGCTGGGATAGAGAAAGGAAGGAAATGGTTGCCATCAAAATTGTTCGTGGGATCAAGAAATATCGTGATGCTGCTATGATAGAAATTGAAGTTTTGCAACAGCTTGGTAAACATGACAAAAGTGGCAATCAGTGAGTTACTTCTTTCTTGATAAAAGCTCCTATATTCATGTTTCTGGAATTGTCATTTTTTGTCAATTGTTGAATGGGTTTATTCTTTGCAGTTGTGTGAAGATACGGAACTGGTTTGACTATCGTAACCATATCTGTATTGTAAGTATATTGTTGATTTGAATAGATTAATTTCACCAATTCACAAATAATTTGGGGTTAAGATTTGTGGGTGAATGTAAATGGTTTCAACAGGTATTTGAGAAGCTTGGACCAAGTTTATACGATTTTCTACGCAAAAACAATTATCGCTCATTTCCCATTGATCTTGTCCGTGAGATTGGAAGACAACTGTTGGAATGTGTATCATGTGTGTAGTAAATACTTGAGCTAGTTTCTTTGTATGCACGTATTACTGCTTATCAATTTCTTCACAATAATATAGAGAATGCATGATCTTCATATTTCTTATCTCTTTTTTTTTTCCTCCCTAATTTTAGCACACCTATAAACAAAGTGTAGACACTTAGTGGATATAAAATTTCAAAATTTCCTTGTATCAAAGGAGTTGAGAAATGCTTTTGGTTTTCCTCAGTGGTTTTTGCTTCCTTGTTTTTTTGAATATTTGCAGTTATGCATGATCTACGATTGATTCATACTGATTTGAAGCCCGAGAATATTCTTTTAGTTTCCCCCGACTATGTGAAGGTTCCTGATTACAAGGTATATTTTTTTGTTTATACTCACATAGTTGCACAGTTTTGTGTCTGGTTATGGTGAAGCTTTGATAGTAATAGTTGTCTGCCTTTCTTTCTTAACTGTAGCAGGGTTCTTCCCGATCACCTAGGGATAGTTCTTACTTTAAAAGGGTCCCAAAATCTAGTGTTGTAAAGGTGATTGATTTTGGTAGCACTACTTATGAGAGGCAAGATCTGAACTACATTATATCAACAAGACATTACCGAGCCCCAGAGGTTATTCTTGGTACGTCTTGGGAGGATGAATACTGGCTTTTACTTGTTTCTTTTGGCAGATATTAATTTTTCATATTACTGTAGGACTTGGTTGGAGTTTCCCTTGTGATGTTTGGAGTGTTGGTTGTATCATAGTTGAGTTATGCACGGTATGTCATGGCACTCTAACCTTGTAGTTAATATGAACAAATTCGACTGGGTTTCTAAAAACCTTAATGCAACTCCGAAACTGTTGGAACAGGGTGAGGCTCTATTTCAGACGCATGAGAATCTTGAGCATCTTGCAATGATGGAGAGGGTCTTTGGTCCTTTCCCTCAGCACATGCTGAAGAAAGTAGAGTAAGTTGATCTTTGACTTTCTCCTGTTATTATTGACATGGTATGGTGTTACTTGAATTTACCAAGTTATTATTACTTTTAGCCGACATGGTGAAAAGTATCTAAGAAGGGGTAGACTAGATTGGCCAGAAGGTGCTACTTCAAGAGAGAGTTTAAAAGCAGTTCTCAAGCTACCTCGGCTTCAGGTATCTCTAGTTTGATATTAGATTATGTTACTGGATCCTGTTTTCCTCGACTATTGTCATTGATTGTACCCATTCTTGCAGAATCTGATAATGCAGCACGTTGATCATTCAGCTGGAGATTTAATACATCTCTTACAAGGGTTGCTTAGATATGATCCTTCGGATAGGCTAACAGCTCGAGAAGCTCTGAGACACCCTTTTTTTACAAGGGACCGCATGAGGAGGTGAGGTACAATGGCCACGTGAAAGGAGGCTATGTTTCAACTCTTATGGTTCCCAGGCATTATGTGAGGATATCGTTACACTGCGAGTCGCCCTGTCGTGTTTCTGAGTGGCTACCTGGCGTTGAGCAATCATAGCTGGGGATATCACGCCCATGTAAATAGTTCCCCCCCAACCCATAACCTGCCATGATTTGTACTCCCAAGAATGCTCCCAATTACGACATGGAAACCCTAATCGCTTTATTATCTAATTACATTTATTAATAAAATACCAATTTACTTGTGGCATTTTTTGGTTTGAACAAGTGTCATCTTATCTTGGATGGGATTTGATTGTTTATGATGTCAAAAGATGGATTTTTTGACAAGTAACAGATGGTCCTCTAAGAAAGACAAGACAGTCCCCAAAAAATCTGCTAGAAAATCAAATCTCGATCTGCCACGAAAGTGCCTAAAGAAGCTAAATTCGCTTGTTACCGAAGAAATAGCCTTTATGGAAGATTTCTTCCGCTTGTACTTTCATTGATGATGTCTTCTACAATCTTTTTACCACGAAAGAGTAGGCTGGTTAGATAGAAACTAGAAACTTTAAAACATGATGACAAGCAGCTTCACCAGGAATTTAATAAGGTCAAGCAGACGATTAAAGAGCTGGAGAAATTATTGATGCCGTAAAGGAAGAAGTCCAATAGACTAAAGAAGATCAAGTTTCCTGCGTCAAACAATTGAGCGAGATTCGGCATTTTGACATGGATTAACTTTAAATTCTCTATTCTTTATGAACAATTTATTGGCTATGGGTTGTGCCTATTTGATTGTGAATTTTCATTTCCTTAGAATAATTATTTGGTTTAGTTTGCCAAGTTAATTTCTGGAAGACCATAAGGGAGTTTGCTTAGTACCAAAGAGACAAATACTAAAGAAAGTGTGATGACAATTACTCTTAGGAGTGAAAAAAAGATGTAAGAGGGGAACAAAACTCAAGATAAGAAAGAGAATAATATCAAGAGTCAAGAGTAAGCTAGAGGAGAAGGGTGCCTTTAAAAGTCGAGGAATTAACATGTCATCCCTTATCCTCTCAAAGTAAAGAAAGATTGAACGAATGAGCAGTTTGGTAAGTTTCTTGAACTATTTAAATAAATCCATATTAACTTACCCCTTATTGAGGCCCTTGTGTAGATGCCAAATTATTCAAAAATTTTATAGGAGTTACCAACAAAGAAGAGGAAGTTAGAGGAGTTAACAACTGTGATATTGAGTGGAAGGTGCTCAGTGATTCTTCAAAGCAAGTTACTAGAGAAACAAAAAATTTCAAAGAGTTTTACCATCCTTGTCAAATTGATAACTTAAAAAATAGAAAAGGCTTTAGCTAACTTAAGGGTCAATAGTAATATGGCTCCTTATTATTTGTTTAAGACACTGAGATTAGGTAAATTGAAACCTACTAGGATAAATTTACAATTATAGAAGATATATTTGTTAAGGTCGATAATTTCATCATCCTAATTAATTTTTTGATTTATGGCATAGAGGAAGATATAGAGATACCTTTAATATAGTTCAACCTTTTTTAGCCACTAATAGGTCAATTATAGAGGTAGTGAGGGAATGTTAGTGCTTAAGGTTGGGGAGGAAGAGGTCATATTTAAATTGTCTGAAGTCTTGAATCATTCCCTTAACCTTGTGGATTTTGATAATTCTAGTGACTTATTTTATAATTTAGTTGTGGATCTTTTTTATAAAACTCTTCTTTTAAAGGTCCGTCGAAGTTGTTTGGATTTATATGGTCAGTTATGCGACTGTGTAACCGATCATGTAAGTCCCATTTTCTTTCTTCTTTTTCATTTTTCTCTCCTGCTTTTGCCAATTACTTGTTGCGCCTCTACATACTTTAACCTAGCCCAACATTATTTAAGTAATTTTGTAACATCCAAGTAAAATTTTCTTGTCTTGTATATGATTTAAACTTTTTGCTAATTTTAGTGTTTTTCATGCCTAAAACATTAGGGTTATGTCATTGTTGCATCTTAGGCTGATTTCACCAAGTTTTGTACTTGATTTTCAATTACAAGTTGAATTTCATCATTTTCCATTCGAATTGTTAGATTAATTTCATGAATTGTATGAGGATTAAATGAAATTTAATTTGGGTATGCGAATTCTTCTCACTATGTGATGAATTGTGATGACTTTTGTTAGATTAGGTTTAATTTGTTCTTTTTCTACTAATTAGATATTATTTCCTAGTTTAATTTCATTTCAATTTAGTAGTTTATGTGAATTAGGATTGAATTGTGTTTAGTATAGGTTTATTTGTTAAATTGTGTAATTGAAATTTCAATTTTAGGAATTGCATTGGAAATTGCTTATTAGATTAATTTTATTGGATAATTGCATTTTTAATTTTGTTATTATTTTTAATTTTCTAGTTATTTTGTTAATTACATTTTTAGTTTAATTTAATTTTTAATTATGTGTTTTTGTAATTCCAACACTACAAGAAATATCACGTTTACCAATGGAAAACACCGATGGAAAACTCAGTATTTCCGTTGGAAATTAGAAATACCGACGGAATGCGACGATAGACGGAACCGTCGTTAACAAGGCTGTCACTATTATTTAACGACGGATAGAGATCCGTCGGTGTATTAACAATAGCCTACCGACGGAAAATAATCTGTTGGTATTATGTACTGACGGACATTAATTAAAGTTTCCGTCGGTGGATTTTATACATCACCGACGAATGTCGTCCGTCGATATACTTTACGAACGGAACCACCGTTGGTACGTCTAGATCAATGACAATGGTAAGTTGTAGTAGTTACCGACGGAATCACATGTCCGTCAGTAATTGCATTGTGATACCGACGGAGCAGTGGACGTCGACAAATGTAAATCTATTTTTAGTACCAATGGTATGATAATGACCGTCGGTAATACTTTCACCCTTACCGATAGTATTGGGTAATCCGTCGGTAATAAGTTTTACTAAACCACACCCATTTCATCATCTTGTGATAAATGCATAATTTCAAGAGTTCACTTACCTGTGCATACTAACTTAATTTGTATATATGTATATATTTGTGTAATAAAAAATTAGAAGATAATATAGAGTTAAAAGAATGTAAATTGGTAATGAACACATTAAAGTTTACATAAATTCTTATGTTCGTAAGTGAAACATAATGAGTTCAACTATCTAAGGTTGTGGTGATCTCGGGTGGTCCTCTAAC
>JANVCL010000007.1:21676053-21693393 GCA_026546855.1 Erythroxylum incrassatum | reverse complement strand
ATTTTTATTTCTGTCATTTTAATTTTCATCTTTTCTTTTTTAAAAATAAAAATGAAAATAAAAATAAAATTATTAAAAAAACGAAATTTTGGCTTTACCGCTACCTCTCTTATTTCTTTCCCTTCTTTTCCCTTATGATTTCATCGAATTTCTCCTTCATGTCTCAAATTCTAGCACCATTCACCCACGTCACTTATAGTCTTCTTTGCCAACGCACCCATCACCCCTCACTTTCGTTTTTTTTGTATTTGTGTTATGATTTTGTGAAATTCCAGGTGTTCTCTACGGAATTGGCACAATGTCCAGGAAAACAAGTGAATCTCGTAGACTTGCCACGCCCATCCATTTTGTTGCTAATGTTTCTCCACCACAATCACCTTCACACACCATCGAACCACCTACTGCCACATCTGCCATCACCTTGATTTTGGCACTTCCATAATAGAGAAGCTTTCTTTAACTTTTTCCTTTATTTTTATGCTTTTTTAACATTGAGGACAATGTTTATTTAGGTGTGGGGGAAAGAATTGGACTTTTGATGTGCAAATTTTCAGTTTTTGTGTGGTTTTATTGATTTTTGCATATGCATGTTAAGTTATGAAGTTTTGTTATAGTAGTTTGGATGAGATTGGTTTTATGCATGAAATTAAATTGGGCAAAGTGAGTTTTAAGGTGAATCATGTTGATTGATTGCAATAACTAATCTTATAGGCTTAGTCAAAATTTTGACATGTGAGTGATGAGGTAAATTGTGAAATTAAGGTGAATTCTTGAATTAAACTTGTGAGCGAAGTTTGAGCCTAAATGACATCATATTTGTCATGCTATTTGTTTGAAGTGTGTGATGCTCTTATATTCATGTTACCTTCAGAACTTGCATAGAACCGGTTTGAATTTATTAGATCACATGGGATATAGAAGTGATTAAGGCCTTCTTTGTTTTTATACCCTTAGCTTAAAATTGACCCACTTAATTATTTTCCTTTTGCAAACACGTTTGAGCCTTTAACCTTGTTTTTCAATTAATCACCTCACAATAAAACCAAAAACCACATTAGCCTTTCCCCTTCACAAGTTGAATGAAGCATTGAGTAATTTGGGACTTTTGTTATATATTGTGTTCTGAGATATTTTTATAGGTACTTTTACTCATGTGTTGTTATTTTCTCTTATTTTTATTATTTTCCCTTGTTCTTAGCGTATTTGAAAAAAAGAGAAAAAGAAAGAAAATAAAAGAAAAGAAAAGGGTAAAAGGAAAAGAAAAAAATTCAGAAAAAGAATAGTGGTACTAGTTAGTAATGAGTAGTTGTAGTCCTTTTCATTCATTTTTATCTCAGAATTTTAGTTTGCGTATCCCTTTTACTTGATGCTTTGTGAATGCTTGTGATGAACCCTTTACTACGTTTTTACCTCACTTGTGAACCTAGCTCCATTATAACCCTGAATAAAGTCCTTATGATCTATTAGCTCATGTGATCTGAATGAATGATAATTGGTGAAATTGCAAACCTATGGTTTTTGTCCATCATCGTGCTTTTCAATCTAAAACTTCTTTACCAATGGAGATTGAAAAGCACGATGATGGACAAAAAAAATGATGAACTTCCAACTCAAGAATTAACAAAGGTAAAAAATGATTCATCAATATCAATATCAATTAATGCACATTTACCTCCTTTTCCTAGTAGATTGGCTAAACCAAACGATGATGGATATGAAAGAGAGATCTTAAAAATTTTCAAAAAGGTGGAAATAAATATACCACTTCTGAAAGCCATCAAAAAATTCTTAAAGGAGTTGTGCACAAATAAAAGAAAGTTGAAGGATAAGGAGAGAATAATTTTTAGTAAGAATGTATCAGATGTGATAAATAGGAAATTACAGGAAAAATGAAAAGATCCAGGTATGTTTACACTTTCGTGTGTTATTGGTAATAAAAAAAAGTAAGCATGCCAAACTCATTTTATCGACCTTTAAATCTGAATTCTTTACAAGAAACTAATGTGATTATGTAACTAGATGATCGTTCATATGTGTGTCCTATTGGGGTTATTGAGGATGTTTTAGTCCAAGTTAATGATTTGGTATTTTCAGTGGATTTTTACATCTTGAAAATGGATGGAGATAGTGTTAACTCAACTTCGACTTTGTTGGGTAGGCCATTTATGAAGATGGCTAAGACGATAATCAATTTGCACGAGGGTACTCCTTCCGTAGAGTTTGATGGAGAAATAGCAAAATTAAATATTTCTGAAGCAATGAAGTACCTGAATGATTTTCAATCTATTTATCATGTGGATATTGTGGATTCATTTGTGTAGGATATGTTTAAAGAAGAGAGTGTTGAAGATAAGTTGGAGTGTAAGGTTAAATTTGAAGTGAACGAGCAAATTGATGAAACTTGTGAAGTTGTAGAATCATTGTTAGTAATGTTAATAGATTCGGAAACTTTAAAAGATGAACTTACTATAACTCACAATCTTACTTTCTGTTTTGTAGGGTCCAAAGATAAAAATAAAGGTGTTACTTGATCGCATAAAGTATGTCGATTTAGATGATGGAAAGTCATTACCCACAATCATTTCAAAAAGGTTGACTAAAGAGCAAGAGGAAGGGCTAGTGGCACTACTTAAAGAATACAAAATTGCAATTACATAGAAGTTTAGGAAGAACCAACCACATCGAGCATAACGACGTTGAACAATTGTGCTTTTCTAAAGGCAACCCAAAATATGATTGTCTTATTTTATTTTATTTTGTTTTAGTTATATATAACTTGCATTTGATTGCTTTTGAAAAATAAATTTATTGGCCTAAAGGAAAAAGGAGGTCTTAAAATTCCCGACTACATAATCTCATAAGGCAAGACCTTGCCTTATGTAATTTAGTGTTATGAAGTGAAGACCTTAAAATTTCAGACTCCTACATCTCATAACGAGAGATCTTGCCGCATGTGATTTAGTGTTCTGAATTTTTTTTCTTTTCTCATTTAATTATTTACTTTCTTTATTTACTTAAATATTTTTACTTTTAAAAAACCTAAAAAACTGAATCTGCTTGTTTGTCTTTGCAGGAAATTAAAAGAAAAATTCCAACCACAAGTAGACCTCCTCCGACACAGCATCCCAAAGCTCCACCACAGAAGCACCTTCACGCCCCTACTCGTTTTTTTAAGTTTTAATTAAATTCTCTTATTTTCATTTTAGTTTAATTTTAATTGTTATTACGTTGTTTTTAATCTTTTTCCAAGTAGTTTTTGTTTATCATGTTCTGTATTATGGGGCATTCTAAAGTTAATACCAAGGTTGCAGGAAAAGGAAAATCACCAATGAAAGCTAATTCGCACCATCAATCTATAGCAAGTTCTGAAATTGGTATTAAAAAGAAGTGTGCGTGGATAATTTCTGGATACTCACAATTCAGGGGAGTCCTCTATTTCATGCTTTATTTTTCTGATTATCTTTATTGAGTTGTGAGTATCTTATGCATACATTAAAGATAATGCATGATTTAGGTGTGGGGGAACGAGTTTTCATTATGATAAACTTTGTGATTTGTGCTTGGATTCATGATATGTTGATTCATATATTAATTATTCCTCATTATATCTTCATAATTTTCTGATTGTTGCTCATGAATAATTCTTAAGTTAGGATACATTTTTGGTTTAAGATCTACTACATAAGAGAGATAAGCATGGTTAGTGTTTTGTTAGGATACATTTTTTGTTTAAGATCTAATACATAAGAGAGATAAGCATGGTTAGTGTTTTCATTAAATTATTTCAAGTATCTCATCGGATTTGCTAAATGAGAGTGTGTAAGACTTGATGCAATTTTTGACACCTACGTGAGCTTTGACTCTAAAAGCATTCATATATATATGCTCATATATACCTTTTGTTGTGTGTTATCAAACATAGCTTGTTTATACTAGGACTTGCTTTTGAATACATGTTGAGACCACATTTTTGATGAAATTGTGTATAAAGACGATGAGGGCATTTAGAATAACAGTTTTTGACCTAAACAAGCCTACCTTAATTTTTATCCCTAGAAAAACAATTTGAGTCTTACCCTGTCTTTTCTTGCATAATAACCTTATTACAAGCCCAATTTACCATTTTTGTTATTAATATCCTTAATAATTTTGAACCCCTAAATTGAAGGAATTATATTAGCTTATTTGCATAGGATTTTGACTAATCGCGTGAAAAATAAATTAGATGATTCAAGTTGCATTGTTTTGATTTTTTTTATAATGGAGGAGAAGAAGGAAAAAAATCTCCTTTTTAATATTGTTGTTTAAAAGAAAAAAAGAAAAAGAAAAAAGGAAATGAAAAGAAAAAGTGATTGAAAGAGATGTCATTTATATCAAGTGAATTTTGATTTAAGTTAAAACTTGTGAGGACAAGTTTGTATTATTCCCTTCAATTTATTTAGCCAAAAATCTTCTTCTTGTCATACCTTACCTAAGCCACATTACAACAATTATAAAGTCCCTTTGATTTATGCAAAAGGTTCATTATTGTTTAGTGGTGGAGATATGATTGTTGAGCAAGCTTATGGAAATAACTCACGATGTTTTGATTTGAGAGCTTAATAAACTCTAAACATTTTGAGCTTATAGAGTGAAATGCTTGTGAGGGTGTCAAGTCTTGTTCATTTGATTTTGATGGAATTGATGAGATCCTATGTTTTAACAATATGTCCTATGAGTGCATATTCTCTTTATTGTTATTTTATTTTAACCCTTAAATGGGAATTAGCTTTTGAAAATTTCTGGATAACATGAAAGGAGATGAGAGGTTGTTATGAAGTTGATTAATGTATTGAATTGATGTATGCTTGAGGACAAGCATGAGTTCGGTGTAGGGGAATTTGATAAGATCTCATCTTGCTATATTATTTGATATTATCTCTTTTATTTTGGATTTATTTTTATCCTTAAATATGAAAATTAATGCTTATTTTGTTTTAGGAGATGAAACGTGGAGATTACATTAAATTGGGACTCTATTGATGATAATCGCAAATTTTGGATAAAGTGAAGAGATTGTTAAAGTGGATAAGGCTGATCACTTGAAGAGTTGGAGTTTAACAAGGAAACTTCCTCTTATCCCTATCATGTAGGATTTTGATTTTGAATTCGTTTTAAATAGATATCTTTACAAGTTAAAGTTAAATTAGGATTAGATTAGAAAACCTTATACAAGGGGCGTTCCACACAATAGAAAAAGGTTCTCTTTTCTTACATTTTTAGCAATTCTTTATCTTTCTTATATTTTTTATTAGAGCGAAAGCTATGTGTAGCTAAACTCAACCGTTCTAATTCAAGGGATTTAATACTCTAATTATAACCTTGTGAGATTTTGTGTTCTCAACTTTTATTCACGTTTTAATTCAAGTATTTCTTGTTTTGATTTTTTATATTTTATGAATGATTAATATTCAATTAATATGACAATTTCATATAATATTGATTATTCTATCGCTATCCAGGAATTTTATAATTCGTAATTGTCAAGAAGGAATGATATAAGTAGCAAATAGGTTATCTATGAAATTGCATATTTAACTTATGGTAAACAAGGAAAAAATTGAATAGTTGTAGCTATCTTGATTATTTAATTTAGGGTTTAGTTTTTTTCACGGAGCTTATTGCTATCATTTATTTGATATGGAATGCTATCACACCTATTCAATAAATGATAAGTTTTAGTTTGGATGCTGGGTTTGAACCAATTAATTTAGGAAAATTTGAGACTTATTAAAGCTATTCTAATATGTTTCGAACTAACTACTTGAATCGTGAAAATATTCTTTTTAGACCAATGATCAATGTTACAATTTGATGAGATTTGTAAAAATATTCTTTTTAGATCAATGATTAATGTTACAATTAGATGAGATCTTTCCCTTGAATCAGAGTTTGGTAATCTTGACTTTCTCATATTTAAATTCAGTTAATTTAATTTGTTTTCATATTAATTTTAATAAATCAGTTTCTTATTCAAACACACCACCCCTCCCCCTTTTTTATTTTATTACTTAAAATTAAAAAACTAGTGTTTAGTTCTCTAAGGACTTGACTTGGTTCCATGACTATTACAAAAGTTTGGGGGCTTCGGCAACCCGACCACTTATAGGCCTGCTTTACAGGTGGTTTGGCTTAGAAACTTGATTTTTGAGTTGTTTGTGATTGATTTAATGGCTAGACTCATTTAGTTGTATTGTAATAATCTTGTTGTTGGGTTGTTTAGTAACAATAATAAGAATATCATAGGGTCTAAGCATTTAGAATTCAAATACTTGACTATAAAGGAGTTGATACGGAAAGGTGACATTGTGGTGATACAGAAAGGTGACATTGTGGTGAAGCATTTGAGGGCTGAGGAGATGTTAACCGATCCTTTAACTAAAGGACTTTGCCCACTTATGTTTGAAAGACATGTATATAGTATGGGTGTATTGAAGTCCTTAGACACTATTAGTTATGGATCATTATGTTTGTTCCTTGTATATTTATATATTTTGATATATTATGACAATATGGTTGTTAATTAATAAAGATGATCATCTTTTTATCTTCAATAATATTTTTTTATTATACATTGTCATAATACATGTGAAAGTCATAAGGTCTTTGTTGATCTTAAAAGTCATTGGGCATATATTCAGATTGACCTTGAGCTTATGTTATTAGGATATATACAGTTTAATATGAATATCCATAGATTTTGACATGACATAGGGGACATAAGTGTTTAATCCCATAAAGGTTTTCTCTAATGCAGCTAAGTGTTCGGTGACAGAAAATAAGATTTCTCTAATGCAGTTTCGTATATGCAATTTAGCATAAAGTTTAGAGAAATAAATAGAAAATTGATATATTTCATATCACACAGGTATTATCGGAGTTTACCACACTCCATTTTCTCATTCATGTTAGTAAGGTATTAGATATGCATGATTATACTAGATCTGTGTTACACACGACACATGTATTTTATACTTTTCGGTATCAGAGGCCTTAAGGGATAGAATGATGGACTTTCATTATCTTTGGATCAAATGATTTTTAAACCTGGTTGACCAATACAGTAGCATGACATAACTGTATTTTTAACTGGTTTTAAACTTGAGTCAGTATTGCAATTAAGTATTGTCCAATGGAGAGAATGTTAGATATTTTTCATAAAGATGGACAACAATTAATTGTATTTTATTGATTTTTCAATAACTTATTGGTTAAGTTACGTAATTTGATGTGGATAAAGATAATAAAGCAGCTCAATAAAAAATATAGACTAATAGGCCGAAGTTTAGGAAGAAAATGAACCTCGATCAATGTAGATCAGATCCATATTGAGCCTGTAATGGGGTGCACAATATGGATACTATATATAGAAGGTTATGGTCTCCTGTAGCTATTGTAGTAAATCGTGAATATACAGATACTTTGGCCCATTCAGGAGTTCACGTATACACAATGTTACAGAAAGGCTTTAACGTGTTGCGGTGAGCAACTCTATGAAGGTGCTTAAAGATTCGCACCCGTTTCGGCTTCGGAAAGCTCATTTGAAAGTGACGGAACCTAAAATCAGGTATTTTCATATTTTTTCATTATTTCCCTTTCACGTTTGATTCGAAATACGTAACTAAGACTTCTATTATGTGTTACAACCCTCGCTATGTGGCATCTAGGATTGCTTCTTGTTGTAGAAATGCCTCTTTTAAACATTCGTTAGTAAGGAGAAGAAATTTTACTTGGAAGAAGCTTTCCAAATTATTCTTCGCAACTTGTTGCGTGAAATCTTGCTGAGGGGTTCTCTAACGACAAAAAAACCGTACAAAAGCTTGTTGGAAAAGCATCAGCTAGCATTAAACGCCTAATAGAGAACATCTATAGACGAACTATTCGTGATATGATAAAAAATCATGCGTTGAAACCCTTCAGACACACCCAATTGTAAATGTGTGCCGGAATAAAAAAGAACATTTAATTCTGCAATTGGGAATAAGTTATCTGTAGCAGTACGGATCTTATCTACTAACTCAGTGAACGACATCGTATCAAAATTAAAAGAAAACGAGGTTTCCATCCCACAAAATTATTACGTGCATGAAAGCGAAGTACCTTAAAAAATGCAAAAGAATAATCAAACATCGAAATCCAGAAGCCAAAATCTAGTCCAACAACATCATCTAGGAGGGGTTCTATAGTTATCCTTACCCTTCCCAATGGTCATTAAATAAGAAAAAGTCAATTTATTTCAGAAATGTATTAATTAATGGTATTAACAGAAATTTTTTTGTAGTTTCAATATAATAAAAATGTATAACAGAAATGATGACCTCACAAATTAATTTTGAGTACCAGCTTGAGAAATTCCATAATGGCCAATTTCTTTCGTTGACTTTCCAAAATACTTAAGGTTTCCTTCTACTTTCTGGGTTTTTTTTCAAAATAGATTCTATAAAATCTGAGATATAAGATAGGTTACATAAAAGGCTTGTCTTCCAAAAATATTTGTAATATCACTGTTTCAAGGTAATCGGGGACAATCTCCTAAGTGACAACTTGTCTAAGCGATATATGCTATTGTGAATTTAAAATTTGTGTAGGAATAAAAAGAATAATATTCCAAACTCTTCTTACTACATCACGGCCACTTTGCTATATCCATTTTCTAAGCGCATTAATTATGTTACATTTGGGACTTATGACATCGTCACTGGGACTTTACTATTTGATTACCAAAAAATAAAAAACAAAAATTCTAATTTTGCATTTAGGATAAATTATTTGTAGAAATGATGGTATACATTTAATGACCTAATTAACATTGAATAACCAACTTGAAATTTTTCCATAAATATTTATTTTGTTTCAAGAAAGAAATAAATAAATAGAGAGTTGATTATCAACTTGTTAAAATGTCTCAAGACTTCATAAGTGGAAGTTAACTAATTGAATAATGGTTTAACAAGGCTGTAAATAGAGTTGATCCCAAATCTTTGTCATCATATGTTGATGTTCCTTAATAATATTTTAATACTTCTTCCTAATGAAACATACGAGGTTAGAAACATTTTAGTTGCTGATTCTCATTTTTTTGAGCAGTCCTATGAATCCAAGAAACGCTGAATCAAAATACATGACAAGTATTTTCTCTGTCCGTCTAGATTTGGAGGAGAATCGAAGAATAATTAATGCATAAACTGTTCGAAATTTCAAAGTAATAATTGAAGCATAGCTAGGATGAAGGGAGTTTATTAGAAAATAACAGATCATGTCGTAAGCCGCTGACGCTGTCACTACCTGCCATTTTTTCACCTACCATTAAAAACCAATAAACAGAAGACTTGATTTTCATGGTGTTGACTGAATTTATTATTCTGCTGATCGTCAGCAATTGGCTTTGTGCTTATCGTCAGCTTGGCGTGAAGTCTGCGATCCAATATCAGTATAAATAAACTGGTCCGATAGTCCCTTTATGCACAAACCGAGTAACAAATGAAAATGTCTATGCTACAGAAAATGCAGCTAATGTGGCAGGAACTAGAACTACCAGAATTTTCCAATCCTTTGCTTTTCTGCCTTTTGTTAGTTTCATGCTTTTTCTTTTGGAAAAAGCTTGGCAAAGGTGATAAACTCAATCTACCACCCTCCCCTCCGAGGTTGCCAATCCTTGGAAATCTTCACCAACTAGGCAAACTCCCTCACCGCTCTCTACGATCTCTCTCTTTGAAATATGGCCCTATAATGCTCTTGGACATCGGCAAGAATCCAACTCTCGTGGTTTCTTCTGAGAAGACAGCAAGAGAAGTAATGACAACCCACGATATGGTCTTTGCGAATCGGCCCAAAAGAACAGCTTCAGACATCTTTTTCTATGGCTGCGGTGACGTTGCTTTCTGTTCCTATGGTGAGTACTGGAGGCAAGTTAAGAAACTTTGCGTTATAGAACTTCTAAGTGCGAAAAGGGTGCGATCATATCAATCCATACGGGATAAAGAAGTCACCCTTTTGATAGATGACATTCGCTGTGCATGTCTTAGTGAAGCCTCTATAGATATCGGCGAGATGATGCTTGGTGTTACCAATAGCATAATTTCTCTTTGTTTAATGGGTCGAAAGGCTACAGGGACTAAAGATAACAGCGAGTTTGGACAGTTACTGAGGAGGATGATGTTACAATTTGGAGCCTTCAGCTTTGCTGATAGCTTCCCTACCATGGCATTTATGGATAACCTGACAGGTATAACTGCAAAGCTTAGAACAACATTTAGAGAGATAGATGCTTATCTTGAACAAGTGATTGAAGATCATAGTATGGAGCAATATGATGAACAATTGGATTTTAAAGACGTAGTCCATATTATCCTTGAACTTCAAAAGAATAACAAGCTCGATATTGAGCTTACCCGAGACAATGTCAAGGCAATTCTACTGGTAACTATTCTTTACTTCCAGTTACGATTAGGCATTTAACTCCCCGTAACTTTGACTTTTAAACGCAGTTATTGTGCCATTATCCAAAAATTTTCAGGATATGTTTACCGGAGCAACTGATACAACTGCAAGTACACTAGAGTGGGCAATGGTAGAACTAGCAAGAGATCAAAATGCAATGAGGAAAGCTCAGCAGGATGTAAGAAGAGTTGTGGGAAGCAAATCAAATGTGGAAGCAGAGGATATTGACAAAATGACCTACTTGAAATGGGTTATCAAAGAGACCTTAAGATTGCATCCAGCTCTTCCTCTACTAGTTCCTAGAGAATCATCGGCAGGAGTTGAGTTGGGAGGCTACACTATTCCTTCAAAAACAACAGTGCTTATCAATGTATTCGCAATTCATTTGGATCCTGACGTTTGGTACAGCCCAGAAAAGTTTATCCCAGAGAGATTTGAGAACAACCCGGCAGATTTCAAAGGCCAGGACTACAAATTCCTCGCATTTGGTGGTGGAAGAAGAGCTTGTCCTGGTGTATCCTTTGGGATGGTTGTAGCAGAAGCTGTTCTTGCCAAGCTATTGTATTGGTTTGATTGGAAATTGCCTGATGCTAATCCTCCAGAGGAGTTGGACATGACCGAGTCATCTGGGATCACTGTTTCTAAGAAAACCCATCTCCGCCTCATCCCATCACTATTCTCTCCTTAGATCATTCGGAGGATGGTCCAATTGTTCACCTCGTTATGCTACTTGTAATAATGTATGCCGTGGCATCTCATGTTCTCAACCAATCCAATCCTAAGCCTCTTTTAAGTTCTCCTTTTCAATTAAATGTAAATGCATCGTTACTAAATTAAATTAAAACATCTCCATCATAAAGCAAACACACAAACAGATAGTCAAAACTTCATCTGGGTTCGAATCCCACTGAGAGGTCAATCGAAATGAGAGGAGTACTGCCTGATCATTTTTACCAACTTTTTGCCCCAATTTATATTCTTTTTATAATTACAAATTCGACAGGTATAACCTTTGTAACTTCATGGTATACCTATGGATTGGCCAGTTCCTATTTGTCCCAACTCCCCTTTTGGGGCTTCAACTCTCACATAAAGTTCTTTTTTCGACAATTCAAAAGTAAGAGAAGTTTTTTTTTTGGTAAATCAAAGGATGAATTAATGAAATAAAGAATATATACAAAAAGTTCACAGTTTAAACCACTTAAGGCTCAACCAGCTAAAGAAAAGCTTTTCCTTGGCTTGGAGTTTTCCTTGTCTTGGTTTTTTCTCATAAAGTAGGAGAAGTTTTTTTGAGTATTATTTTCAATGTTATTTCATCTTCTATTTGTTTGGTGTTTGTAACTGGCCCCTTGCGGTTGCTTGGTTCATCAAAAAAAATTATAATCGAATTTCCTTTTTTTAGAGAAAACCCATATCGCTTATAGAAAAATTCCTATAATTATAAAACACATATGAGATACAAAAGAGTAAGCATTTGCCTAATTGACACGTCTGAAGGAATCAATGTTGGACTTATTGGATCTTTAGCAATTCATGCCAAGCTTGGTCATTGGGGGGCTTCGGGTTAGTTACTATTAATTCGTATAAACAATAAGGGCCTATTAAAATTTAAAAACGAAAGGAGCCTACCAAATTTTAAAACAAAAGGAGCTTGTTAAAATTTAAAACGAAAATAGCCTGGCAAACATTAAAGTGAAGAGAGCTTCGTGCAAACTGAAAACAACAGTGACTAAAGTCTGAAAATTTGAAAATTATGGAAAGAGCAAGAATGACAAACAAATTTATACCGGTTCGACTTATAACGAAGCTTAAGTCTAGTCTCCAAGTTTTCAACTTGAGTGTTCACTAATAAATCTTCAAGTAGTAATTTTACGAGCCTCCCTAAGCTCACAAATATATATATTTTAAAGTCCTTCAACCTTCCACATTAGTAGTATTCAACAAGCCTCTACAAGCTCTTAATAAGTGAAAGTAGGGTTTGCTCAATATGAGCTTTAAAGAATATTGATCTCTTTCTGGATAGAGTGTTTTTTCTTTCTAAAGTGTAGATGGTATAGATATAACTTTTTGAGAGTATGTATTGATGCTACTGATATATTTTTAAAAATTTGATTTGCGTAATCGAATGCAGTAGCTTTTCCTTAAATAGAAATTCCTTTCAACTAGCTGTTGCTTTTGAATCGACTTTATGTTAAAACGTCTTTCTTAATATCTTTGATATAATCTTCAAATATCTAGTTATTTGAATAGTATTTTTGAAGCCACTTAGAAGGATCCTTTGTCCGTACAAAAACATAGGAACTTATCCATTCCTGATTTGTCGGAGCTCTTTCTTACTATCATATTGAGTTTGTTAGATTGATCCTTGTAAAATAGGAAAATGATTTTCTTTTTTTATTTAAAGGGATAACCAAGATATATAATAATTATCTTTTTAGGAAAAATCCAAGAACTTTGAATTTTAAAACGTAACTAAATATTTATTGATTATTATCTTCAAAATCAATAATTTTAAAAATCTTGAACTAACAATCTCCCCTTTTTAATGATGATAAGAAATAATAAATATATTTTCAAATTTTCAACTAACTGAAAAAGATTTTGAAAAGTACTTGTATTCTTTATATGTCCTTACTTATAGTTATGAATAAGTAAGGAGTCTATTGTTTGAAAGATAACTTAGATGCAAAAGTATCTATCACAGATATAGTACATCACAAATTTCTAAAAAACACAAGAGCATTTCTATAACATCCCATTACCTTGAAGGAGGTTAAAATAGTAAATATGAAAGAGTATTGAGAGATTAAAAATGCATTTCATGCTCATGCTTCATATGATATACACTTATACGTAAATATTGAACTTCTACACATGAAAATAATTGTATTTGCATTCATAAATAATTTTGGGCATAATTAAATTCTGATGTGATACTATTGATAATTGTGGTTTTTATTTGTGGAAAACTGATTTGGAGAGTGTATTTAGTGATTTAGAATTTCTGGTGGATTTGAGGAATAATTTTCGAAAGTGTTGATTTTGTTAAATTAGAAAAATGTCAAATTGGCAAGTAAATTGATGTATGGAGAATAGAAATAGGAAACAATGATAATGGAGAATTGTTAAAAATAACTTTGAAAACATTGGAGATTACTTTAGAATTTGAGAGATGATGACATTGAAACTATTAGAGACATATGGAGTTAAGTTGAATTGTACTAAATCGTCTGAGAGACGAATCCTTAAAATCTTCTAGCATCTGTTATTAGTTGAGTTCAACTCCAACTAACTGACGTTCTAGTACATTCTTTAATTTCTTCATCTGCGTCTTACTTAGATGCGTGGACTTCGTCTATGTCTGGCTTAGATGCATGGACGAAGGACTTCGTCTACATCTAGCTTGGACGCATGGATTCGTTTGCGTCTTGCTTGGACGCGTCTACTCCGTCCGATTTCCTTGCTTTACTTAGATGAGCCTATTTACTTAGATGCATGTACTTCGTCTGATTTCATTGTCTTGCTTGATGTGTCTACTTCATCTGATCATCTAAGACTTAGTCTCTAATCATCTCAAACTTAGTCCCTGATCATCTCAGACTTAGTCTGCTTCATCTGAGACGATCCATTTGTGACTTAAGCACTTTATCTGAGACGATCCATCTGTGACATAAGCACTTCGTTTGAGACTCAATCATTTTGTTGATCCACCTTAGACACCTCATCTTGTTCAGCCTTTGCTAAAGTATCATCTTGATTTAATGAATTGTACCACATATATTTATCTGGGCACTTAACAAATTCATCAAAACAGTTCACACACTTCTATTGTTATTAATTGGTTTTCCATAAAATCAATAGAAGTGAAGTCTTATTGAATCAATAGAACCATTCTACATTTCTTTTATAATTGAAAGACTAAGTTTGTTACGACAATTATTGAAGACGGAGGCATCTAAGTGGGGAACGACTCCTAGAAGATAGTTGAATCGTAAGAGACTATACGTAGCATTTAAGATTCGTAGACACAACATCTTAAATCGTAAGGTATTATACGCAATGTTTAAGACTCTTAGATGCTGGCTGAATTACAAAGGGTTATACGTAGCATTTAAGATTCTTAGATGCAATGTCTTGAATCACGAAGTGTTACATGCAGCGTTTAAGACTCTTAGATGCTAGCTGAATCGTAAGACGTGATACTGCAATGTTTAAGATTTTCAGGCGCTAGCTTGAATCGCAGGACGTTATACGCGGCGTTTAAACTTGAATCTCAAGATGTTATACGAAACGTTTAAGAATAAGGTTATAGAAACATAGTATATATGTGAGCGTAAAGACTTTTGACTTAGTCTTTTCTTCAAAACTATCTTCTGCGAACTTTCCCCTTTGTAGACTTATGATACACCAAAACCTTCACTAGAGTTATATCTTGCTTCCATCTACCTTTTTCTACTCCAATTTCGTTATTTCTTCCTTTTTGCCTCAAGAAAAACCTATCCTAAACCACTTTCAAGATGATGTCCGTGGGTGCATGAGAATTAGGGTTTCTTGGAGTTTTTGAAGATTTTGGAGTTTCATCAAGTAAGTATCTTGTTAATCCTTATGAGTTGTAGGTATATGAGATAAATTTAGTGAGTTATTTGTCATTGATCTGAAAAAGATTGATTGAAGGAAAGTGAGAGAATCTATTGGAATAGTATGAACAGTTATGATTCATTGAACTTGTTTGGGTATTTCGGTTATATCTTATTTTGTAGTCATCCAAATGGATTGATTTTTGATTTGGAGTAAACTAGAGAAATAGGCCGACAAATTACATGAAGAAGTCAAAGTTTTATACAGTCTTTAAGACTTTCAATTTCTGGATGGAAATTGAGTATAGTGTACTATTTCTGTATAAGAATAGCAGACCCGAAAGGGTGTCCTGGTGAAATCCGAAAGTGAGCGAATGAGAAATGAATTGTGATCTTAATGGTTTTTAGTGAGGAATAAACCTAGGTATAAATTATAATTAGATGAGTCTTGATATGGGTTTAATTTTGTGACGATACTAATGGATAATACCCAGGATTGTCATGAACATGCATTATGTATATTTCATATACATACATGTGCATTTTTAACACTTATAATTGTGCCAATTGTGATATGTGAATATTGCTTGTTATAGAGGAGCAACTGAAACATCAACCTCTAGACGTTGCCGAAACTTCCAGGCATTAGCTTTGGAAGCAACTTGTGGGTAACCTAGATGGTCTCACTTAATTACTTGTTTGCTTAAATTCTATTTGAATTATTGAATGAATGTAATTCGATTATGTTGATTCCAGACAATGAAGGTCCGATGATTGTGATATGTGAATGAGATATTGAAGTGCTACTTGTATGTGATGTGACGAACTATATGTTGCATGACATAATTGATTATGACAGATACATTCCATACATGAATACATGATCAGATAATGAGAGTTATGATCGAATTAGCCATAAAAAAAGAGCTTAAAGCTCAAATTGTAAAAAAGAGCCTAGAGCTTAGAAAGTGCATAAGAGCCAAAGACTCACTATGTAAAATGAGCCATGTATCCCCAACGAATAAGGGATAGTTATCAATGAGTCCGATATCCACAATAGATACGGGGTAATTTAGACACTCGATCACAATAACGTAAGAATTAGAAAAGAGTCACATGAGTATTTCATAGGCATGTTGTTAAGTATGTTTGATTGATTGTAATGCAAAATTGCCTATGCTTAAATGAGAATGTGATATGTGATCTATTATGCAAAAGTGTGAATATGTGTTATGTGTAATGATGTGTAGCACGAATTGGGTGAACCATCAATGATGGTTACCTCATTGAGTTCACAAAACTCACTAAAATTGCAACGCTAAATTTTCAGGACCGGGAATGACTCTAGCTACTGAGAGACTTTACAAGCAGTGTAGGCTTGTGATTTGGGAATAGAAGTCATGGATCAAAGGTCGGTCAGCTGGGTTTTGGGTAGATTAGATAGATTTTTATGTATTTCCTCTTTCATGTAGCACTTTTGTATTAGGCTTTGATGATGTACACGTAAGAAATGTTGAAAGACAGATTGTAGACTTTCGGTCTTTACAAAATGAAATCAGGAAATTTGGGATTTAAAATATTGTGAATTTCTTAATGATATTCATATGAGGATGAGATATACGATGCCATGTAAAGTGAACGTAGTGATTGAGCGTGGCGCACCATTATCGTAGGATATGTACTGAAATGTCCTCAGGGGGCGCTACATTTAAGTGGTATCAAAGTATGATTTGGCATCTATTGGGACATATAGGAATGTTAAGCATGAAATATCGTGACAACTTTGGTAAATTTGATGAAAGATTTAATGAAACCATTTTTTTGGGATATAGTTGTTGGGCCCAGAATTTTTTTATTTTTTTATTCTTTTATTTATTTATCCTTTATTTTAATTTAATTGTTTTATTTTTATTTTAGATGATTCTTTAAATTAGCAAGGTTGAATGGGAATTAGAAATTAGAAATTAGAATTAGAATTAAGATAGATTAATTAGATTAAGTAGAAGTGGGCTTGTTAAATGAAGGAGTAGAGACATATAAGACAAAACAAGGGTAAAGTAGGAAAGACCAAGTTAGTGAAGGGCAAAATTGGAAGGAATGGGCTTTGGTGGTTTAAATTAAAAGAAGAAGCTAGGAGTTGTCGTAGAAACCAAAAGAAGAGAGGAAAAAACGTGAAAATAGAGAAGAAAGAAGGGAAGAATCATAGGAAGCTTGGAGGGAAGAAGAAAGAAGAAGAAAAAGAAGAGGAATTCCACTTATTAAAGGTAAGTTTTCATCTTTCAGA
>JANVCL010000007.1:21657063-21675953 GCA_026546855.1 Erythroxylum incrassatum | reverse complement strand
AGATTAAGATCAAACTTACCTTGAATCTTCACCAAATGAAGAGTTTGTTGGCTCTAATGGAAGCTCTCATCCTCATCTTCCTTTTTCCTTCTTGAATAAACTTCAAAATCTCTCTTGAAAATCAAGAAATGAAGAAACCATAGCTTTCCTTCTTCCTTTCTCTCAAAACTGAACCCTCTCCTTGCTTTCTCTCTAAATTTTCGTTTCTTCTCTCCTTTCTCTCTTCAACCCACATTTTCCTCTTCTTAAAAAGCAAGACCATACCTTTTTATTTCAATTTTGTCATTAATGAGTGTGTAAAGACCCTTCTACCCTTCCTTATATGCCTTGTAACTTAAATGCTTAAGTGACTTGCTAATTTTGCCCTTCTTGCAATCTTACCACCTTAGCACTATAATTCAATTAACCCATGTCATGTAATCTTAATCACATTAACATACTAATTAACTCTAGAAAATAAAATAATTAATCTATCAAAATCTCAAAATTTATTTAAATCATGCTTAACTCCTTCAAAAAATTAAGACCTTTTTTTGACTATACAATTGAAGGAATTTTATAACACTTCTTTCTAGAAAAATGTCCCTTACTGTCTTAATTTTTTAATGACACTAAAATCATTCAATTTTATTCAGAAATTTGAAAGTTATATCCTAAACATTTTTAAAACTATTCTTATGCTGAAACAATATTTTATGCTCAAATTTCATCTAAAAATTAACTTTCTTATAGACTGAATTAAAACTCTATTTCATCAAACAGTTTGTAGCCCTAACTCTCTAATTTAACCCAAATTAAGAATCATCTTGTTTAGATAACTAGAGCAAAAGTTATGACTAAAACACCGAAGGATACTCAATGAACATGTTTCAATTACATTTTCTAGCTTTTAACTTCCAACACTTTACATATAACCCATCTTGTATCTAAACCATCTTTTCTATTTCATTTCAAATTCAATAATTCTCCTTTTTCTCTACACATGAACAATCACTAACAATTTCTCATTTAATAGTTCTAACTTTCAAGAAAATTTCAGGGTCCAACACTTCTGACCATGTCCGAATATGAGATGATTTAGACATAAAGTCTCGGATATACTCTTCTATGGTCCCTGTTTGCTTGATAGTAGCAATAGCCTCATATAGGTTGGAAGCAAGAGCATCTCCATAGTGAGTCAAGATCTCCTTCTTAACATCCTCCCAACATAAAAATGGCCTCTTATCTTGTAACCACGTCATCCTGTGAAGGGCATGCCCCTCCATGCAAACAAGGGCTAAGGAGACCTTCAGATTGTTCGGTTTTTGTTGTATCTGAAAATACTGTTCCGCTCTTCGAACCCACACCAAGGGCTCATTGCCATTAAAGTTGGGAAGTTCTACCTTCTTAACCGAAATTTGTACATCCTCCAAGGTGATGAAGCAATTTTGAGATTTAACAATTCTAGTAGGTGGGGAGGAAAGTGCACCAGTCTTAGCTGGTGATACCGCATCCATCGAAACAGAAGGGTTTCCTACCTCCTCACATGGACCCTTACCCTTAAAGACTATAGTCAACATATTTTTAAGTTTCTCAAGTTGTTTTCAAGTTTCTTCCGGTTGTTGATGATTCCCAGCAATTTCCGAACCTAGTCCTCCAACCTGCTGCTCTACAGACCTAAGGCTCCTCTCCATCATTTCAACTCTGCTTCCATACGTATGTTTGTCATTGGAGTCGCTTCTCCCTTTACAAAATATCCACACTCATCACACCAATTTAATGAGTTAGGAGCTTCAAAAAGGTGAAGAGAATAAGAATGATATATTGAAGTAAGAAATTACAAAGTTCTAAGGCTCTGCCTAAGCATATGCCGATAGTGCTAATTGAAACAATGATTTCATAAAAAATTCCCCCTCTGTACTATCTGTAGAAACTAGCCTCTCAATTCAATTATAACCGTTTCATACTATTTCTCTTTTTCTTTCCTCCTTCTAGAATAAACCAGTAGAGCTGTATTCCCTCTATATTGCCCACGGTCGTAATCAATTTCAAAAGGGCTTTTGACTGTGTTGAATGGAGCTTTATTCTTCAGATTTTGGAGACTTTAGGATTTCCTATGATGTTTGTAAGATGGGTTGAGGCCTATATTACTTCTTCTTCTTACTCAGTTATAATTAATGGTATGCCTACTAGTATCTTTAAGGGCTTTAGATGACTATGAAAAAGGGGATCTCATTGCCCCTTATCTCTTTATCATATGCATGGAAGTACTAAGCCAATTGTTTCTTCATATAGTTGGGAGCAACAACTACTTTAAATTCCATAACAAATGTAAGAGAGTAGGGCTTATTAACCTATGCTTTGCAAATGACCTTTTACTCTTCTCCAAGGCCTAGAGTAAATGTATTGAACTTCTCATCTCAACATTGTCCACATTTAAAGATTTTTCAGGTTTAGAGGTGGATCAGCAAGAGCCATTTTATTCTAGCTAATAGTGCTAACATGATGGAGGATAGAATCTCCTAAATCACTGAACAAGATGCCTACTCCTTTGATCTATTTGGGGCTACCCATTACTACCAAAATGATACAATCCTTTGAATGCTACCCCTTAGTAGAGAAAATATAGAGAAGATTGGGCTTATGGATAAATAAGGTGCTCTCATTTGGAGCGAAATTGCGAATTTTCAAATCTATCTTGAATTCTCTTGATATTTATTGGTCCTCTAACATGACACTAGCCAAAGAAGTCATCAAGACTATTGAGAAGTTGTTTAGAAGGTTTCTCTAGGGGATTTAAACTCAGACAACCACTTTGCCAATATCAAATGGTCATATGTATGCATGAGAAAAGAGGAGGGTGGATTGAGATTGACCTCTATTGGGCACTTTAATAGAATATCTTTGTTAAAAAAAAATTAGAACATCTTATTGGATAAGAACTCACTATGGATCAAATGGTTCGATAGCTACATTCCTAAAGGTTTTAGCCTTTGGTCCATTCCTATAAAATAAGTATTTTCTTGGTCCTTGACTTAGCTTTTGAAATTAAGACCCATCTTAAAGCCTACGGTTCTTTGTAAGGATGGAAATAGGGAGTAGGTCTTTTTGTGGCATGACTACTGGACAGGTTTAGACCCCCTAACTAGATCTCCACAAGCTCTTGGCTCTTGGAATGGACTTCCTACTAACTCTAAATTCAATTCAATTATCATAGAGGGCCAATGGTTTATTCCCATATAATTGCAACGTCTTACTCCCAACTACCAACCAGACTTGGGAAGGCAAGATACATTCAATTATCTCAATCTACCCCAGCAGCATCTCAAAATTCAAGGAATGACAGAACTAGGATATCCGAAGTTTTGTTTAGTCATTCCTTTCTTTTATGGCTAGCTACTCTAAGTAAACTGAGCACGTTGGATATGATGCACTTGGTCCCTATCAATTCTACTTGTGTCATCTGTGAAAGGGAGGTAGAATTAAGAAATCACTTGTTCTTCCTATGTCCTTTCTCACAATTTATATGGTAGAGGGACCTAAGACGGTTTTAGAATATTAAACATTCTATAGATGAAGTTTTGTCCTCCCTAATTTTTGGAATTAGGGAGAATCTCCTTTGCACCCTAAGAGACGTAAGTTATTGTCATAATCTAGTTATCTAATGGCAAATTGCTTAAGTTTAATACTAGCGCATGCATTCACATGGAAGGGAAGATTGATTAACATATAAACTAAGGAAGAATGTACCTGTTGGGGTTGGTGAGACGAGCCATATTGATATACGAAGTATAGACTTGAAGCTCCCCTCTATCCTCCTTTCTGGAAATTCTGTATAAAGCTTGTTCAACCTTCTGATACAAGCGTTGTCGAGTTGCCTATGGACTTGTCATGCAATCTCGCCTTACATCCCCCGGTGACTCCCATCTCCGGTGGCTTTAAATCCTCAAATCCCTAATTTGGGTGATTTGAGTATATGGTGAATAACAGTCATGTTCCCTAACCTTATTTGGAAAATGCAGAGTTTTTGTTTTTATGTATCTTGTTTCCTTTAGTTACGTGCTGTCGTTTTGGTTATTACACTGGGATCATAATCTACTTCCATTTCCCATTAAATGAAATTATTTTTTATAGTTTGAGTATCACATTCACATCCCAATACACCACACTGCAAAATTTTTACATGCATGAACTTGAAGTACATTAAAAACATACAAAAATAATCAAACATCGAAAATCAGAAGTCAAAATCTCTAGTCCAACCGACTTATTTCAGAAATGTATTAATTAATGGTATTAACATAATTTTTTTGTAGTTTCAATAAAATAAAAAATATATAACAAAAATGCTGTCACAAATTAACTTTCAGTACCAGGTTGGGAAATTTCATAACGGCAACTTTCAATTTCTTTCATTGACTCCTTAAGGTTTCCTTCTACTTTCTAGTTTTTTTTTTCTATATAGTTTTTATAAAACCCGAGGTATAAGATAGGTTACATAAAGGCTTTTCTTCCACAAATATTAGCAATTTCACCGTTTCAAGCTAATCAGGAATATACAGTCTCCTAAATGGCAACTTGTTGAAGCGATACATGCTATTGTAAATTTGTGTAGGAATAAAAAGAATAATGTTCCAAACTCTATTTAGTATATCACGGCCTCTTTGCTATATCCATTTTCTGAACGCATTAGTTATGTTACATTTGGGACGTATGACATTGTCACTGGGACTTTACTATTTGCGTGCCAAAAAACTTCGCAACACTCAAAAAATAAAACAAAAAAGTTCAACTTTTGCATTTAGGAAAAATTATTTGTGGAAATGATGCTATACATTTAATGACCTAATTCTCACAAATTAACATTGAATAACCAACTTGAAATTTTTCCATAAATATTTATTTTGTTTCAAGAAAGAAAGAAATAAATAGAGAGTTGATCATCAACTTGTTAAAATGTCTCCAGGCTTCATAAGTGGAAGGTAACTAATTGAATAATGGTATAACAAGGCTGTAAATAGAGTTGATCCCAAATCTTTTTCATCAAGGGTCATATGTTGTTGTTCCTAATGAACTTGATTAAATTTGCACTCTCTGATTCTCATGTTTTTTGAATATCTGATAAATCCAAGAAACGCCGAATCAAAACAGTACTGGACTTCTAAAATACATGAGAATTTTCTTTGTCGGACTAGATTTGGAGGAGAATCGAAGAATAATTAATGCATAAACTGTTCGAAATTTCAAAGTAATAATTGAAGCATGGCTAAATAACAGATCATCCATTATTAATTAATGGATGAAAGGAGCTTATTAGAAAATAACAGATCATGTCGTAATCCGCTGACGCTGTCACTACCAGCTGCCATGTTTTCGCATACACTCAAAAACCAAATAAAGGGAAGATCACTGGACTTTCATGGTTTTACCTGAATTTATTATTCTGCTGATCGTCGGCAGTTGGCCTTGTGCTTAGCTTGAAGTCTGGGATCCATTATCAATATAAATAAACTGGTCCGATGGTCCCCTTCATGCACAAACCGAGTAACAAATGAAAATGTCTATGCTACAAAAAATGCAGCTAATGTGGCAGGAACTAGAAGTACCAGAATTTTCTAATCCTTTACTTTTCTGCCTTTTGTTAGTTTCATGCTTTATCTTTTGGAGAAAGCTTGGCAAAGGTGATAAACTCAATCTACCACCCTCCCCTCCGAAGTTGCCAATACTTGGAAATCTTCACCAACTAGGGAAACTACCTCACCGCTCTCTCCGATCGCTCTCAATGAAATATGGCCCTCTAATGCTCTTGGACATCGGCAAGAATCCAACTCTCGTGGTTTCTTCTGAGAAGACAGCAAGAGAAGTAATGACAACCCACGATATAGTCTTTGCGAATCGGCCCAAAAGAACAGCTTCAGAGACCTTTTTCTATGGCTGTGGTGACGTTGCTTTCTCTTCCTATGGTGAGTACTGGAGGCAAGTTAAGAAGCTTTGCGTTATAGAACTTCTGAGTGCGCAAAGGGTGCGATCCTATCAATCCATACGGGACAAAGAAGTCGCTGATTTGATAGGTAACATTCGCCGTGCATCTCATAGTGGAGCCTCTGTAAACATCGGCGAAATGTTGCTTGGTGTTACCAATAGCATAATTTCTCTATGTGTAATGGGGCGCAAGGCTACAGGGGGTAAAGATAATAGTGAGTTTGGACAGTTACTGAGGCGGATGACGTTACAATTTGGAACCTTCAGCTTTGCTGATAGCTTTCCTACCATGGCATTTATGGATAACCTGACAGGTTTAACTTCAAAGCTTAGAGCAACGTTTAGAGAGATAGATGCTTATCTTGAACAAGTGATTGAAGATCATAGTATGGAGCATTATGATGAACAATTGGATTTTAAAGACGTAGTCCATGTTATCCTTGAACTTCAAAGGAATGGCAAGCTCGGTATTGAGCTTAAGCGGGATAATATCAAGGCAATTCTACTGGTAACTATTTTATCTCTCCGAGCTATGATAGACATTTAACTCTCTATGACCTTGGCCTTTAAACGCATTTATCGTGCCATGATCCAAAACTTTACAGGACATGTTTTCTGGAGGAACTGATGCAACTGCAACCACACTAGAGTGGGCAATGGCAGAACTAGCAAGAGATCAAAATGCAATGAGGAAAGCACAGCAGGAGGTAAGAAGAGTTGTAGGAAGCAAATCAAATGTGGAAGCAGAGGATATTGATAAAATGACCTACTTGAAATGGGTTATCAAAGAGACCTTAAGATTGCATCCAGTTCTTCCTCTACTAATTCCTAGAGAAACATCAGCGGAAGTTGAGTTGGGAGGCTACACTATTCCTCCAAGGACAACAGTGCTTGTCAATGCATTCGCAATTCAGTTGGATCCTGAAGTATGGGACAGCCCAGAAAAGTTCATACCAGAAAGATTTGTGAACGACCCGGCTTATTTCAAAGGCCAGGACTACAAAATCCTCGCGTTTGGTGGTGGAAGAAGGGCCTGTCCTGGGGTGTCCTTTGCATTGGTTTCAGCAGAAGCTGTTCTTGCGAATCTCTTGTACTGGTTTGATTGGAAATTGCCTGATGCTAATCCTCCAGAGGAATTGGAGATGACTGAGTCATTTGGGATCACTGTTGCTAAGAAAACCCATCTTCGCCTCATCCCATCACTATTCTGTCCTTAGATCATTCAGAGGACGATTCAATTGTTCACCTCGTTATGCTAATTGTAATAATAATTCATGCCGTGGCATGTCATGTTGTTAACCAATCCAATCCTAAGCCCTCTGTTTTTAATCCCTGATCAAAGCAGTTGGTTCGATCCGTGACGAGTAGGTCATCCGATTTGGGTTATCCCTAAAAATCAATTTTCAATTAAACCAGTGCGAATCGGTAGGAACCGGTCAATTGACCGGTTAAATCGGGACTGGTCGAACCAGTTGACCATTGATTCAATGATTTTTTTTTGCTTTTTTCTTTCATGTGTTTTTAATTCTTTCAAAAGTAAAACCTACATTTTTTTCAGAAATCTAACAGAAGTATAGAAATTTATATTATTTCGTATTTTATTTTTTAAAATATTACTAATATTATATATAATTATTGCATAATTATGACGTCACACCGATTCAACCGGTGGTCGAATCGGTCAAACCGATAACCATTAAAGCCTCTGATTCAACATCCGATCCGAGTTTTAAAACCTTACCTAAGCCTATTGAGTTCTCATTTTCAATAAAATGCAAAAGCCTCGTTACTAAATTAACTTAAGGAAAATGTTTGTGGCTGCGTTATTACTAAAAACTATAATTGAATTTATATTATTATATGGTTTGCGGTTTATGGATGACGATGAACCGCGCGTTACATAATCGTTCCATTAAATTAAATGATAGAAACAAAATGGAAAAAGTAAACGAACATTTTATGGCTTTGTTACCACCGCGAGGCAAGAAAAGTGGAATAACTTAATTATGTCAATTATACTACAAGACTCTAAAGTTTTGAAATTTTGAAAATTATAATTTGATAAATTTTAATATTTTAGGAATATTTTTAATGCTTGTTAATTGATATATTAGATTTTTAAAAGCATAAAATTGACTAATTATAAGGGAAAGAATTAAAAAATAGAGAAGTTATTATTATCTCCTCCAATCTTACCAACGTTAACATTAAAATTAAAAAAATAGAGAAATCATTATCTCCTCCAATCTTACCAACGTTAACATTAAAACAGGCTTTGTTATGAAACCTTTTTTTTTTTGGCCTCAAGTTAGTGTGTAACCGATTCCAAACACCAAATTGTAAATGTTGTTATTCTTTAACTTTTTGCCTAAAAGTATAACAAGTCCGGCATTAGTTTAAGTACCACTACTGTGTCAATTTTATTATATCAGCATATTACATTAGCTGTTAGTTAATTCTATCAGCGAATTAGCTATTAGTTAATAGCTAATTTTATCAACTGATTTGACCAGCGGATAACATTAATTGTTTATTAAAGATGTTTGATATTAACTATTTAAGCCTAAAATAACTTATAAGGATATGACTTTAAAAAAAGAATTTATAAAGTCATAATTAGATATTTAATTTTGCAAAAATTAAGTTTTTAGCTATAATAAAAACATAGAACATTCTTAAAAAAATCACTGTAGCATTTTAAATTATGTAACTAGAAAGCCTATTTCATTAGTAAAAAAAATTTGTAACTAGCATAATACATACTCTCAAGTTTTGTAAATGAAAAACTTACTTGATTGTAAAAAATTTATCACTGTAGAATATATGCATGATTTTTAGTTATGCATAATATTTAGTTTGAATTATCCATAATATCACTATAGCATAATTAGCATAATTCAAACATTAGGAAAGGAGGGTATAATTGATTTTTTACTTATTAAATTTTGATTGAGCATAAAAACGCTTCTCTTATGGAGCTTTTCTAAAATCTAACTTGATAGAGTTAAATAAGTCAACTAATTAGCCATTCACTAAATACATTCATTAGCTTTTTAAGATGATCAAACAACTAATTTGTGTCAATCAACTAAAAAATAGCTGATGCGCTGTTTGCCAAACAAGTCCTACATTTCTCAAATTACTTTATCCACAGCATAGTCGGTGGGTTTTTGCCTCATTCTGTCCAGTATATTTATATCTTCTCCGCTAACTTTAAATTGACTTTCGATGTCTTCTGTAAAGTTGTTGCCGTTCTAATTAGCTTCTAAATGACTGTAATATCATAGAAAAAAGTTATTCGTAATTTAAAACATTATACATGCTTGTAGAAGATGAATTTCATCTTGATTTATGTCACATAGTCATATTTTATTCTTAATATGTCTTATAAATGACATCTTTAATTCTAAAAATTCTACTTTAATTCTAGTAACACTCTTGTGGAAAACAACTTGAGCAAACAATTACGGAAAAAGGTTGTAGGAGATCTAGACAACTTTGGAAACAACTTTCGAAATCTAAGATACATTCCACATACGAATCTAAAGGACACCGTTACACTTCGCCTAGAAATCCTGCAAATGGGGAAGAAGAGCTATTTGATCGTAGGTTACTTCGTGAAGAAGAGATTGGCATATCCTAATCTACAAGTAGGCTAATTACATTTGGAAACTTGCCAGCTTAGAGAATCTCATGGTAGGTGAAGATTATTTCTTCATCTTTATGTTCTCTTCAGATGAACAAGCTTAGAAAATTATGAATTCAGGCCAATAGCATATTCAAGGGCAGAGAAAATATAATTGTAGTAAAGAAAGATTTTATTATTCTAGAATTGATTCTTATCACACTGATCTTAATTACAAGCCTAAAAAGCTATATATATAGATTAATACATATGTAGCTGATGTACAAGATAAGGAAGGAAAGATTATTATTTTATCTCCACTAATACTGCTACTTAAATACTAACAAAGACATATCAGAGCTATCAATTAGTTGGAGTTTCCTTTATTTAATAAACTACCATTTCTATATGAATTTGTTACTCTTTGGAAGTCTTTCTCACAAACCATATTTCCTTGGATAATTCTTCTTTAGGAATTTGTAACTATTTGGAAGTCCTTGTCACCAACTATATTTCCTTTGAAAAATCTACCATTATGATCATCTTTATCACTCCACAGACTCACATGATTGGTGCTAAGATGATGCTGTAGGTTGTTAATATCCCCTTACAAATTAAGTCGAGGTTGAAGGCACAATTTGTTGTGAAAATATGCGAGGGCAGCCTTGAATAAATGTTTAGTAAATATATTAGCAACTTGTTTATCAGAGGACACATGTGTAATGACAAGTAATCAAAGTGTAACTCTTTTGTGTAGAAAATGGTAATACAACTTGATGTGTTTATTCTGAGCTTGAAAGATAGGATTAATTGTCAGGTATAGAGCACTGATATTATCACAGTAGAGGACTGGCAGAGATAAGAGAGATATGTACGTTCGATAGTAGTATTAGCCATAGCACGATACTTAACTTCAGTATTGAAGTGAGAGATTGTGTGTTTTCTCTTAGACACTATAAAATGATATTTGTGACAAGAAAAGTGCAGTAATCAATGGTCAATCTCCTTATTGTAGGGCAGTCAACCAATCAACATTAGAGAAGGCAAACAATTCCAGAGTTGGTTTGGAAGTGAGGTGTAAACCAATGTTAATTGTTCCTTTCAAATATCGAAGGATTCGTTAAACCAATTTCAAATAGGCAACCGTAGGAGCATGTATGAATTGTGAAACATAGTTGACACTATAGGATAGATTTGGGTATGTTAGTGTGAGATATTGGAGAACACCAACAACTCCATGAAAGTGACTAGGAATAATAACAGTAGTAGTATTTGTAGCAAGTTTTAATTTGACCTTCAAGGCGTAGTCATCGGCTTGCAATGAAGCATATTGGACCATTCCAGAAAGGTAAGCACGTAGTGTGATAGGATAGATGTAAACTATCTGCTGTGTTGGAAATCTCAACACCAAGAAAATGATGCACTAGACTTAAATCTTTAATAGAGAACTAACAAATCAAATTTTGAATAAAAGAGGAAACAAGCTTTGTGGATGACCAGGTAAGAATCGTATCATCAACGTAGAGAAGTAAAACAGGTGAAACTTGATCAGAATGAAAAATAAAAAGAGAAGGATTAGCTAAACAATAAAAGAAACCATATAATATAAGAAATTCACCGAGTCTATCAAACCAAGCATGTAGTGCTTGTTTAAGTCCATATAAAGCACGTTGGAGCTTACATACATGCATAGGTTTCTGTAGATCAGTCATACTTGGTTGTTTTCCATATATATCTTTAACGATGCTGCCATATAAAAAGGAATTTTTTTTACATTGGGTTGACGAATGGGGCAATGGCTCATAAAAGTAGTAGTTAAGATGAGTCAAATTGTACCTGGTTTGATTACAGGAGAGAATATCTCTGTATAGTCAATCCCATCAATCTAATGATATCCTTTAGTGACTATCTTGCTTTAAGAAGACCTAGTGTACCATCAAGTAGTAGTTTGGTATAAAAAAACTCATTTGGATCTGATTACATGCATATCTGGAGTGCGTGGAACTAATCGCTGTGCTTCATTTTGATGCAGTGCACCAAGTTCATCAAGCATAGTAGCTTTCTACTCAGGACACGATAAGGTTGTTTTAATGTTTTTCAGTGTACAAGGTATTGTAGTAGATGAGGTTACTATCAAGGCATATTTAGGATTTGGCTTAACAACTCCAAGTTTGGACCTGGTTATTCTGGGATAAGTAACTGGTGCTTTATAAGGTAACTTCGTATTTATGGAAGGAAGGGACTCAGGAGCAAGCACATTTTCATAATGTAAGTCAATCATTAGTGCAAGTAGATTAAGTCCTTTAAAAATTTGATCATTAAAACAGTCCCAACATTTTCTAGCTTAGGTGTGTCATGTGGTGAATTTGGTATAGACTCTCAAGCGATGAATACCAACAAATGGTAATGGAATGGAATTTGTAGATGTAGACATTTGTGAAAGACTACCTGAATCAAGAAGATTGTTAGAAGAAGGCAACCAAGAATCAAATATGTTAAGAGGATGTGATGTAGAAGCATAAAGAGATGAAGATTTAAAAGGAAAAACAATTCCTTAAAAAACAACATGACGAGAAATGAAAAATTTGTGATTAAGTGGATAGACACACTTGTATCCTTTATGCATTTCACTATATCCTATAAAAATGCACAAGACAGTTTTAGGGTCAAATTTATGGTTTCTTGTATCCCATATAAATTGAAAACATTTAGAACTAAAAGCTCAAAGTGATGTTGATTGAACCCAAGTCTGCTATATTAGTTATTGACATTTTCATGGTTTTTGTTATACTTTTTGGCTCCTTTTGTTGGATATTGTGCTTAATTTGATCCAAGAGTACTTGTCTTGAATTAATGTGATTTGAGGGTCAAATTATCATAATTAATTACCAATTGCACTCCCTTAAATTGTGGGACATTTGATATTACGAATTATTACTTTTCATTGCAGGCTGAAGGGGAGTAGAGCCAACAAAAGAAGAGTATAACCAACAAAGAGATAGAAGCCATAAGACAACTTGTGCCAGTTCCTACGTCGTGACGCATCACAAGCAACAGCACATCGTGACGTCAGCAAATCACCACGTCGCGACGAGCAAGCAGAAGCCTCACGTCGCGATGTTAAATAATTCCTTCTTCGCGACGTGCAGACGGAAACCCGAACCGTAATTGAACAAATCCCTCACTGTACTGACCCGACCTGCGAACATCCTTTAAAAGGTTGTCGAATTAAGTTAGAAGGGTGATATCATCTTGGGGTCGATTTTTGTTCGGACAAAAAGGAGGAGAAAGCCGAGCAAGAGAGAAAAGAAGAAAGGAGAGCTCGCGGCCTTACCGCCCAGGGTTCCCTAGGGACATTTTCTGTATAGTTTTTATCTTTATTTTCTCAGCCGACTTCCATCGTGGATAACCCGAGTGCGTTGTGAGTTGTGAGGCCTTCGGTTGCTATGCGTGGCTAGGCGTTTCTGTTCTCTTGAAGATGCAATGATGGTTGGAGTTTACCGAGCTTCAAAGGGAAGTAGCTTAATCTGTAGTTTAGCTATGATTTATGAAGGCCTTAGTCTAGGATTTGTAACTCGTAGTGAGGCTACTTGATTATAGCTTAATCAAATGTTGAACATTTAATGTGTTGTTTGGATTAGTAGTTTATATTGTCACGTTTAACTACATTGTTATGAACAGCCGAGTTGGGGTTTATTGCTTTGTAGTTAGATTTGCTTGATTAGAGTTTAATTAAGTGTGAACAATATAATGTGTTATGGAGTTGTTTATGTAGAACTTTGAGCTTAAATATATGAAGTCTCATATATGTCCACTTGTGATCTTGTTGATTCTCTTTTATCTGCCTAGTTGTGTTTGATATTGAGTTGATGCTAGATTGCATTTGACCCATTGCATTGGCAATTCCACCGCACACACTAAGATGTTTTTAACAAGATTTTAAGCAATGGAGTTCATTGATTAAAACCTTGGACTTAAAGGGTCCTTTAAGGTTCTGAGGCTGAAAAGCGCTCAATGGGGTCTTGAAAAAATGGAGTCGGGAGTGACAGGAGTCCATCGATCAAGACCCTGGACTTAAAGAGAGTCCTTTAAGGTTTACCATTCAAACTTAGTGATTTCTAATCCTATCAAACTAAGATACGCCTAACGGGATCTTGAGCTATGTAGTTCATTGATCAAGATCCTGGACTTAAAGAGTCCTTTAAGATTCTGAGGCTTAATGAGCACTCAATGGGGTCTTGAGAAATGGAGTCGAGAGTGATAGGAGTCCATTAATCAAGACCCTGGACTTAAAGAGAGTTCTTTAAGGTTTACCATTCACATTTAGTTTTGAACTGTGATAGCCAAAGCTCATTTTCAAGAGGATTTTATCACTTGTTTTAGTATTTTCATTTTCTATTTCCGAAAACCCAAAAATACTTTTTACATGCTTTTTGCATTGCATTTTAGTTCATTAATAATTTCAAAAATCAAAACCCCCTTTCCTTTCTAATTTCACTTGCATTTTATTACATATAGGCTAGCTTAGGTCCATTTCATTAGGTTCTGATTTAGAGAGACGACCCGAGGTTGCACACTATACTGCAATCCTTGGTATAAATTATTTTTGACCGGTTTCCAAGGATCAATTTTAGGATTGAACGACGAGCCGCGATTAATGTTCTAGGGTAGAAAAATAACAGTGGTTGGAAACATCAGTACATCATTTGATCGAGATAAGAGAATAAGCAATGACGAAGATGGTTAGGTGTTGGGTCCGTGTTTTGCGTACCGGGGCGAGCTTGGCCCAGTATACCCCAAGTAAGCACGCAACCACAACCTTAATCGATATTGTCCTATTTGGTACTCGAACTTGAGACCTCAAGGTTTTGTTGCATTTAAATGCACGCCTCTTACCATTGAGCTAAGTGCTTGGCCCAGCATACCCCAAGTAAGCACGCAACCACAACCTTAATCGGTATTGTCCTCTTTGGTACTCGAACTTGAGACCTCAAGATTTTGTTGCATTTAAATGCACGCTACTTAGCTCAATGGTAAGAGGCGTGCATTTAAATGCAACAAAACCTTAAGGTCTCGAGTTCGAGTACCAAAGAGGACAATACCGATTAAGGTTGTGGTTGCGTGCTAACTTGGGGTATGTTGGGCCAAGCTCGCCCTGGTACGCAAAACACAGATCCAACATTAGGTGTTGGATAAGATGGCTTGACAATGCTTTCCGAGATCTTCTCTACTTGAATCTTCATTTTTCTCTTAAGAAAATCAAGACCAACAAGAGGAATGAAGTCTAAGTTCTTGTTGAGTGTGTTACTGTGGGTTGATCACTCAGTTTGTAGAACCTCTTATTATATAGAAGAAGGAAATAGAGCTTGTGGCCTACTTTTGATCAGACATTCTCTAATAATATCTGTTAATGAGCCTTGATTATTCTTCACAAGCACATTATAAATAATTAGCACATCAATTAATTCCATTTTTTATAACATGATAATATCTTTAACGATAATTTAATCCGTGATTAAATTAATAAAATATAAAATTATTTATGTTCCACATTTAACTAAAACTCTGAAATATTGACAATGAAGAAGAAACTTTATGCAACTACCCAGGTCTCTACCATTAACAAGAAGCTTTTTAGGTTGGGTCTGCAACTATACTCTCTTTGATGAGGACGATGGAAATTAACCCTTATGCAACTACCCCATGTCCCTACCATTAACAAGAAGCTTTTTGGTTGAGTCTCCAACTACTCCCTTTAACGGACGTTGGAACCATTTCAAAAGATTATGTGATATCTGATTGTATCTATAGTTGGTGTAAGTTTGGTTTCTACGAGGTTAACTTTAGATTTGAAAAACCTTCGTGACTTTTATGTATGCAGGATCTACAGCAGAAGAGGAGTGGCAGATGAATGTGCTTGGTCTCATGGATCGGAGGGAAGATAACGGAATCGAAGCATGGTTGTTCTTCAATAATGATGAGGAACTACGTTCATATGCAGTTCCCTTAAACCCATGATTTTTCTGCAATTTCTGCTACTTGTCATCTTCATTATAGATCAAATGATGCTTTATTTTTCTTTTTTCTCTAAGATTTGCCAATGTTCTGCACTTCTTTCTTGAACAATTAATAATTGCACCAAAGGTTGAATGCTAAACTCTATATTTGTAAATTTATAAAATCGATGAAGCTCTGAAAACTACTATTTTGTTGGAGAATTGAATAAAGGAAATAAACAAAAGGACAGTTTTATTAGAAAAGAACAAAGAGGCTTAAATTTCACAATAGCATTGACAAAGTGAGGGCTATATATGTATAACTTTAATTCGTCTGTTACATTAAATATGTGTCAATTTGTCCCTGTAACATCCAATCATTTAATAACTAAGGGAGAAAAAAAATATGTGAGTTGGATGTTGTTGGGAACAGGAGGCATAAATTTTAGGGTACCTTGAAGCCTCTATGTATAAAGTTATATATCAATCAAATAAGCCCAAAAAATCAGCAACAACACCTCAACTAGGTATAACATGCCCGAGCTAGGATCCTCTATCCAATATTACTTTGTCCTATTCTATCCATTGAATCTCAAACCATCTATTTATGCAGGCCCCGTATTTATTTATATAAGTCTTGCATAAATGAATGGTTAAGATTCAAATGGACAGAATATAATAAAATAATATTGGACAGAAAATCCAGACTGAACATGTCCCACTATCTCTATCACTTTCTACCTAAATATTTCAAACGAAAAACGTGTGTTAATTGAGAAGTACACAAAACCCGAAAACAACAGTAAGCGACATATGCTGAATTATGATAGCTAGCATTTGCATTTGCAAGATACTGAGCTAAACTTAATATAGAAGACAGTAAGGACACAACCCCAGGAGGAAACGTCAAAATTATTGCACGACCTAATTGGCTAGGACCTCTTTGTAACAGGGGACCAGATCTTCATAGGATATTCTGTACCAATTCTATGTCAAGATTTTATTCGTTGGATTTCATCCAGATGATCTATAAAAACGAACGAGATCTTTTAATTTAGAATTGGCACAAAATATATGTAACAGAAGATCTTGAGTCCATATTTTCTGTCCAATATTATGGTGTCTTATTGTGTCCAATAAATCTCAGCCATTTATTTATGTGGGTCTCGCGTGAGTCTCATAAAATAAATGGCTGAAATTCCATGAGACAGAATAAGACAAAATAATATTGGACAGACCCCCCAAGTGTCTCTACCTTGAGTAGTTTTCATGATTTTCGGCAGTTTGTAGGAGCTACTCAGTTATTCGAATAAAACTCTAGTGGACCTCTATTTACTTGGTCTAATAAACAGTTAGGTAATGCCTTCACAGCTCGCAAACTCGATAGGTCCCTTGTCAACTTTAGCTAGTGCCTCCGGTTCCCTTCCTCGCATTGTGTCATCCACAATCCTCACATTTTAGATCATTCTCCTTTGGTGGTTAAGTCACTAGGGCCCCAACAGAAGCACTATACCCCCTTTAGGTTCTTTAATCTGCTAGCTGATCAACCAAACTTCCTGGATTGTTGAGGAAGCTTGGGCCATCCCTGTCATAGACACTCCCATGTTTAGAGTTGTAGCAAAACTTAAACAAGTCAAGCAAGCTCTCAAACTCATGTATTTAGGTCAAATTGGAGATATCAATATAAGAGTTGAGAATTGTCAAGCCCATTTGAATCACATCCAGGACCAACTGTCATCCTTACCTAGATCTGCCATTCTTTTAGAAAGGGAGACTGAGGCCATAAGTGAACTCTATTGATCTCTCGCGGATCAGGAATCATTTTATAGACAAGTCTCTAGGATCAAGTGGCTAAAGCAAGGTGACCGAAATACTAATTTTTTTCATAATTCCCTCATCGCCCATAGGAACTGTAATTCCATTCATTCTCTAGATGTGGGATCAGGCCGTAGAGTAGTGGGGCTTCATGCTATCCAATCTCATTTCCTGGATTTCCTTTCAAGGCTCTATTGGTACCACAAAGAATCTTCACTCCTCAAAGGAGTTTATGGCTCATCTTTTCCCTCACCCTCTTGAGGATATCCATGCTCAAGCTATCCTTGCTGAGGTCTCCCCTCAAGAAATTCTCGAGGCTTCCATTCTCTTAATCCCAATAAGGTGCTGGGTGCTGACGGTTTTAATGGGCACTTCTTCAGAAAGGCTTGGCCTATTATTGGGGCTGAAGTTATAGGTGTTATTCAAGACTTTTTTATACATGGTAAGCTCCTGAAAGAGCTCAATTCCACATTTGTAACCCTTATTCCTAAAACAGCTCATCCCTCCACAGTCCAAGACTTTAGACCCATCTCCTATTGCAACTTGACTTACAAGGTCATTGTTAAAATCCTAGCAAATCGACTTAGATCTATTCTCCCTTTCATAGTTAGCCCCACTCAAAGCGCCTTTATAAAAAATCGCAGAATAGGGGACAATATTCTTCTAGCCCAGGAAATTTTTAAGAACTATCACATATCTAATTCTCACAAAATGTGTGCTTTTAAAGTGGATCTCCGCAAAGCCTATGACTATATCCATTGGGAGTTTCTCCTTAACACCCTAGAAGCTGCTGGTCTTCCGATGAGATTCATTGGGTGGATCCGTGAATGTATCACATCCGCCTCATATTCCATTCTTGTTAATGGCTCCCCTACTCCCTTTTTCAAAGGAAAATCCAGGCTTAGACAGGGTGATCCGTTGTCACCCTTCCTCTTCATCCTTTGTATGGAGGTTTTCTCTAGGAATCTGAAAGATACTACCGACAACAATCTTCAGTTCAAATATCACTGGAGATTTCAGGGTCTTAAGATTAATCACCTTCTTTGTGCGGATGACCTTTTAATGTTCTGTCATGGGGATTTGCTCTCAGCCCAGCTTTTGCTTAATTCCTTCTGTACCTTTTCTATGTTTTCTGGCCTGGAAATGAACCCGTCCAAAAGTTACTTTTACTTATCCCCGGATATTCATATTCTGAGTCATAGGATGCAACTAGTCTCGGGTCTCCACCAAGGCTCCCTTCCTTTTAAGTACCTAGGAGTTCCCCTCATCACTGGTCGGCTTTCTAGATGGGATTGTGTTGTTCTTCTTGATAGGATTGACACTAGGATCAATCGGTGGACCCATAAATGCCTCTCTTATGCGGGTAGACTCCAATTGGTCATTTCCGTTCTATCTTCCTTCCACGTCTACTGGTCCTCCCTTTTTCTCCTCCCATCATCCATCCTTAAGGAAATAGAGGCAAAACTTAGGAACTTTCTGTGGGCAGGTAGAGC
>JANVCL010000007.1:21571717-21582058 GCA_026546855.1 Erythroxylum incrassatum | reverse complement strand
TAGGCCTTAGAAAATTCACTAGAGAACAAGTTCATATGTGATCATGTGAAAGGACCTTTGTGAACTATTAAATTGTATATGATGTTTTTCGTTAATGGATACAAATATCATACAGAATATCATGATCATAGCATGGCAACAGTAAATAGTGGAGTTTGATACAGTGAGAATTGATGAATTACTATGGTAAAATTATTGAGATACTTAAAATTGAGTACACTTATTTAAGTGTGACTGGTTTGATCCAACTCTAATATTGGTACAAAAGTATATAGCCGACACAATTTAGTTGAAATCAACCAACAAAGAAGATTTAGACAATTTGAACCTTTCGTGTTAGCGATGTAAGCGATCTAGGTGTATTATGCCTTTTCTCAGCTTAGAAAGAGATAAGTCAGATTGGTAGGTCGTTTGCAAAGTTAAACTTAGATGTGTTTTTGAATCACATGGAAAAGAAGAATAGAGAATTGAAAATGAAGCGTTTCAGGAAGATGCTTATGAAATAAATGCAACTACTACATATGAAGAGATTTAACCTTTATAATTAATTAATTTTAATTTATAATTAAGTGTTGATAGCTATTAATTTGTGTTTGTAATAGCATATTATATTCAGTAAATCAATTATTGAATCAACAATATATTGCTATATATTGAATTGAAATTGTTATATTTATGGAATATTTAATAAAATATGAATTTCAGATTAGAATATGCCACCAAATATAAAACAGGATATGATACAACCAAAGTTCAGACCACGATTTGGAGCCAGTTACTTTCTAGGTGAAACATCACATTCTGCAGCTGCAAGAGAATCAAATGTTGTATCTTTAACTACTACACTTGCAGGTGAGGCATCATCTTTCGTACTTGCTACTATTCCATCCACCACCCTTATATTGATAGAGATATCAGGGTTAAATGATGTAGATGAAGGAGGCAGCTCCAGCCTGGAGTTGAGGGAGTTGATGGAAGAGCTTACATCACAATTGTCAACAATCTGTAAGTGAAAACACATCAAACACTATATGTTTATAATTAAGTTACAAGTTTAAATTTAAAAAGGATATAAATTTGTTTTTATATTAGGTTGATTTCATCTGGACCGTGCTCAATAAACATGACATCCAAATTCAAGTAGAAGATTAATCTTGAGGGTTATATATGGAAGAATATCTCTCAGGCGACAAAAGATTTTTATTATTAGGATTTTGAGGTACAAAAATATATTTTTGTATTTTTCTAATTAATTTTATGCATTAATTAGATAAATATTGTGGGTTATAAGTACTTATTATATGTTTTCCTTTTTCTTCTTAAACAATTTTTTGGGATTCTGAATTTCACGCAGTTATTTATAAAGTATGGGAGAGATGAGCTCATATACATTATAGAGACTTTGTTGGTGCAATACACAAGACTGATGTACAACCTCCTTATATTTCTAAAGGAATATGGAGTTGTTGGTAACAGTATTGGACATCACTCGAGGCAATGTCCATTTCAGAGCGTAATTCTACCAACCGACATGGAGGACTGAGGGAGAGCGTATTCCCGTACACAATGGAGGATCTATTACCTACCACGAGCATGCAGAAAAACTTATAAGTATCTACACTTTACACTTATATTCTGATTTTTTTTTACTTTGATGTATTTCAATTTAATTTGATGTGTGAATTTTGGAATGAAAATATGTGTATTATGAAGAATGATAATGTTATAAATGTCTGGTGCCATATATAGATGTGTTGTTGAGTTATTTTCTTTGGTCAAAAGGGGGTAAATATCATAAAAATTGTGCTGAAATTTTTATAAATTGTAGTTCACTTATAACATTTTATTTTGATGCAGGAAAAGTCTATGGGTACGAAGCATACACCCCGTCAACTCTTTTTACACACTCACACTAAGAAACATGATGGTGTGACCTTTGTCAACACCCGATGTAAAGAACTAAATGTATGTGAAATTTATGCTTTAATATTAATGCTTAATAATTATTACTTACTAACATAAACATTACCTTATGATAGGACCAAATACAAGAAAGCATTCAACAACAATCTCAGCAGTCTGAAGATGTTGATGAGACTCAAACCTATCTTCATGCAGTGGGTGGTAGGAGCCATCGTGGAAGGATATTTGTCTTAGGTTCATTTGCAAACACGTGTTATTCGCAATCCTCCACATCCAGTACAGCAACATCTAATAGGTGGTCTGCACCCAATAAAGTCAATGAGCTCAGAGCATAGTACAGACATTGGCAACTCAGTAGCAACAGTCAATGGAGTATATTGCTCAGTTCTATGAGTTGAAGGGGGCGTAGCACCTTATCGCAGCAATCAGGGCATCCACGGTTACGAAATGAATAGCATACATGTAGTCATTTTGTATGAATTACAAATACTTATTATGTACAAAATAATTTTTTATTATCAATCAAGATAATTTTTACTTTATATCATCAATCAACTTTCTGTTTAACAAGTTAGATGTTGAAACAAATCAAAATATTATCAACAGATAACTCATAACTTTCTAAATTATGCATCAACCATAACATCATCAAATAAATTTAATGCAGAGAAATTTAAAAAAAATAGTAAATTTACTGACAGAAAAACAAAACTCGTTGGTAAAATCAATTTGATTTACCGACGGAACATTAATAACCATCGGTATGACAACATTAATTTACCAACGGAATAACAAATTCCGTCGGTAAGTTTACTGACAGACATATCTTTTCCGTCAATAACTTTATCAATCGAAGACGACACAGAATAACTGTCGGTATATTCACTTATGGTTACACAAAATTTTCATCGGTAAATTTGCGACGAACATTTTGTGATTCGTCGCAAATTATTACCTACTGTCATTTCTCCGACACTTTAGTCCATCGGTAAATTCTGTTGCTAACTAAACTTTCCGACATAATGTGTAGATGTTCTGTCGGCAATTTCTGTCACTAAACTCCATTTTTCTTGTAGAGGATTTTTTTAATAGAATTCAAGTATGCTCAGTTTAGTTTCATAACAGATAACAAATAAGGATTATTTGTATAGAATTCAAGTATTCTCAATTTATTTTCGATAATTCGATAGCTTTATCTGCAAGAGTACCAACTAAAGAAGACTTCTTTATTCTAATCTCTTGTGTTATATATATTCTCTTAAAGTATTCAATTTGTTGATATAAAACTTTAAAACTGAAAATTACACTTTCTAACACTTGGTCATTTGAAGTGGAACACACCAATATGTGAGTAAGATTTTGTTCATCATTCTGTTGTTGGTTTTCTTTTGGTGTATATGTATGGTCATTTTGAGTTTGTACGAATGAAGTTGATAAATTGTATAAAGTCACACTTTTCTCGTAGAGGAGATAAGCACCACTTTAGTGTCTATTGCATACTAGAAGGATCTTGTTTTATTTTGTTATCATCTCCACCATTGTGATTGATAAGGATTTCAAGCACCACTAAAATTATTGCTTATTTATTGGTGGAAACCAATTCATTTCTTAGGAAGATCGTTGGTGGATACATTCTGCAGAGTCTCTACTCATTAAGTATCTTTAATATAGGGATCACTTCCTTTACATAAAGGTCATCTTATTTTTGTCAACATATTGAGCACATTTGTTCTTAATTGTCTAGAACAACACCGAGCCTTTGTTCATTAGTCTCCACATATTGGTAACTTCTATGGAATCCTTAAAAATTCCACATTTTGCTTTTATTTTGATTACATTAAGAAACTCCTTTTTTAATCTTTAATTTAACATAAACTTAGGCAAAACAAATTGTTTTGAGATTGGCTATGTTTTCATCTAAGCTAAATGATCTACCTATCAAGCTAGCAATGTAGTTTGGACCTTATGAAGAACAATATTCAAGTGTTTATGCCCATTTAATTACTTCACTTTGTATTTTTATTTTTAATAATATTTTAATTGTACCATAACTAAATTTAATCTAACATTACTAGAAATTATATTAACTCTTTTAATATTTGCAATGAATTTTATTTTAAAAAAAATTAAGTCAAAGAAAATATTATATATATATATATATTATATAATTACTCATATAGTAACTTGTGAATTAAGTTATATATTTTACTTATTAATGTTAATTACTTTTTTTTACTATAATATAAGCTATTAAGTTTAGAATAACCTCTAATATATTGATTTACTTGTTTATGATAAAGAAGAAGAACCATCACCTAATCTTGATTATAATTAACTTGAAAAGGTGATTTATGAAGAAAAAATGCATTTATCACAATGAATGAATTCAGAAAATTTACTGATGGTCAATTTATATCTTTTATTTTGATTATATTTAAGTTAAAAGTTAATGTATTACAAATTTACAATTAAGTTACTAATTTGTAATTTATTTGAATGTAGTAGAAGAAATTAACGCAAATACTTTGGATAGTTTACGTGTCTTTAGATATTTTTAGAAAATCTGAAACTTTTGATGATAATGAGACACAACCTCCTTTATAAATAAAATTTTGATTTTTATTGTTATTTTAAGTTTTATATTAGACTCATATTTATGTATTATTAGTTCATTATATAATAATAGACATTAGTTTATTTTGATTTCAATAAAATATTTTATTTTTACTTATTCTTATAAAATTTACTCTTTATCTATTATATACCAATTTTATAGCAGTTTACTACCAGTTAAATATCTAAACATTTCTTTTGATCGGTCTAATATCCGGTCGAATTTTTAAAACAATATTATTAGATGAAGACAAAACCTTGTCAACATCTCTCCACAACAGTTTTTCTTTGTCTGATAATTCGAAGCTCCTTTGAACTCCTGACTTACCATTCCAAGCCACCTTCTGCATTATCATCACTTTCCCAATCCATATATAAAGTTGTTTACTTGAATGTTAGAATTTCACCAGAAACATAAAAAAAAATGTAAGATATAAGGGAGTGGAGATACAAAAGTGGGAGAAGATCCAGTATAGGCGACGGGGAGAAGAAGCATAATAAATGTACAATAAGTACATGAATCTAATTTTTTATATTTATTAAATAATAAAAATACTTAAGTGAATGTAACAAATACGAAATAAAATACTAATCTAACGTGACAAATTAGGTTAGAAATGTCATAACTAGACATCAAGTTACTATCACCGCAGATTAAAAGTCCAAGTATTTTAGCATCACATTTTAAACTTTAGATAAGACTGCGTATTATTAAATCTCTCTAAATTTCACATATCAGCGAGATTTTTTTGATTTGTTTTTATTTTTTAATGGAACAATAATTTATTTCTTTTATCTTGTGTTATTTTTCGAATGGTTTTTAAACTAGAAAGAAATTACCAATTATACTTCTTCCTTTTATAAATGTACTTCAATTAGGACTAATGATTGATTTCAATGCCAACTTTAATGATTTTATTGTCATTATTTTAAATATAAACTTGTAAATGATATGGCGTCAACAATTTATCTATTTGTTAATTAAGTGTAGTTCATTTGATGAATGCTAACAGTAGCGTGTGACATTAAATTGGAAATTTTGTGATGGGATTAAATAATTAGGGTAAATTTGTTGCTGAATAAGTAAAATTAATTAGGAGATGTACCTATAGGACTTGTCATCAAGTTACAACTGTGTTTGCAATTCTTCAAAGTGTATGGTTTGTGAGTAGATGTACACGTTCTTCTCTGTTTTATTTTCTGTTGTTTTTTCTAGCAACTTGTATCATTTATAATAAGGGGGACCAAGTCAAGTAACACAAAAACTTACTTTCTCAGAAAGAGACATTTTCCATTAGACATAATCTCATAATTAAGTTCTTGAAAAATAGTGTCCAATTGAGTGACGGAAACGGAATTCTTCTTCTTTTTTAACCATTGCTGAAGTGATGACACGAAAGTTACCTTTTTGGTTACACGAAAAAACAAAGAATTAAAAGTATTAAAAAAAGAGTTATAATTAAAAAAAAGAGTTATAATATGGAACCGATTTGGCCAGTTTAACAATAAAAATTTTGAACCCTCTAATTTTTAATTTACTTTAATAATTCTTATTGTAACAATCTGGTTAGTTTATTAATTAAGTAATCTATTAGTGTTTGTAAATTAATTAATTTTTATAAATCAAAATAAATTAATTAATTTATATTTAACGGTTTTCTTTTTTAATTAAGCTTAAAATCCTTCAATAATAAGGACAATCTTTTTGAAAAATATTTAAAATTTTTCAATTTTATTCGATCTTTAACGAGTTTTATAGTGTTATTATAATAGTTAAACTTTTTAGATTAACTTAAAAACTAATTAGAAGTAAAGAATTTGTTCATCGATTAATGAATATTATTTATTCAGAACATAATATAGTTGAAGGACCATTTATTTAAGTAAGGATATCTTTTTTTCCTTTTTTTACATAGAATATAATATGGATCAGTAAATTGGTGATTTCTGTATATGTTGTAACTTACAAGATGAACGTATAAATACATAAAATACAAGAGATGAATGTAACAAACTAATCTTGCTTGGACTCAATCACATTTGACTTATTCCTATTACGCCCCCGCAAGATGAATTTGCGAGAAGCTATATTCATCTTGATGCGAAAACTCTCGAACTTGTGACATGACAGTGGCTTGGTTAAGGCATCGGCAGTCTGATCCATAGTCGAAATGTGAGAAACATTCAAAGCTTGTTGTTGTATCTATTCCCTGACAAAATGATAGTCCAAGGCTAGATGCTTCATACGGGAATGAAAAACCGGATTGGAACACACATACTTAGCACCTAGGTTGTCACAATAAATTTGTGGCTTGTCAGGAAGTTGGACGTGTAATTCCAGTAGAAGATTACTAAGCCACATTACTTTGCAGCAGTATTGGCAACAGCTCGGTATTCTGCTTTTGTAGAGGAGCGAGCAATAATGTGTTGGCGTTTCAAGCTCCACGAGATAGGATTACCACCAAAATGCAAATGTGGAAGTTTTGGTGTCAGCATCTCCTCCCCAGTCCGCATCACCGAAGGCCTGAAGTTGAAATTGTGTCGGATGATAAAGTTGTAGTCCAAAGTCATTAGTGTGTTTTAGGTACCGAAGTGTACGTTTTAGCTGTTGAAAGTGAAATTCAGTAGGCTTGTGCATGAACTGCGACAGATTATTAATTGCAAAATTCAAGTCAGGTCTAGTCTCGTGAGTGTGACATACTGTCGTGCACCTAAAATACTAAAGTATAATGTGTCATCAGCAGCAATAGAACCATCATCAAGTTTTAACACGGTAGACAGGGAAACTGGAGCCGAACAAGGATTGCAATCAGCCATTTTAAACTTAATGAGTAAGTCATAGATGTAGCGTTGCTGTGACAAGAATAAACTATCGGCATTTGGTATGAGTTCAACACCCAAAAAGTAAGAAGTAGTACCCATATTTTTCAGCGAGAAGGCCGTTCAGGAAATATCTGCAATAAAACATTGAAGAGCCTTGGCCGAGTTCTCGGTTAGTAATAAGTCATCAACGTAAACTAGAAAATACATGACCACATCATTGTAATGATATATGAAGAGTGAGGAATCGTAGTGGCAACTCACAAAGCCATACCGAAGGAGAAATTTGCGTAACTCCTGATACCATGCCCGAGGAGCTTGTTTCAAACCATAAATAGCCTTACGAAGCTTACAAAAATGCGTTGGATAGTCTGGATGGATAAAGCCCAACGGTTGCTGCATGTACATAGTGTCAGTAAGATGTCCCTGGAGGAAGACATTATTAACATCCATCTGATGTAAAAGAGTTTACCAGTGCCAGAGATAATATCACTTTGATCGTCTGACGTTTGGCAACTGGAGAAAAAGTTTCTTTGTAGTCAATCCCAAGACACCGACTGTAGCCTTTTGCTACGAGGTGAGATTTGTGGCGAGAGATCGAGCCATCAGGATTTCTCTTCGTACAAGAAATCCATATACAACCAATTACATTTGTGGCTTCTTCAACTGGAAAAAATGACCAAGTTTCATTTCGCATTAAAGCATCATATTTCGAAAAGACCGATGTGTGCCAGTGAGGTCTTTTTAGGCCTTGAGTGATAGCGCGGGGTTCATCGGTGATGGGTAGAGGATGTTTGATGATATTGAAAGTTTTAGGTTCGAATATATTTTTTTGGGCTCGGGTAACCATAGGATGAGTGCGTTGTGGGGGGGTCATGTTGTGATGGTGGAGCAGTCGAGGGAGGTGGGTTTAGTGGATCACCAAGTGGTACTGTTTGGGATTGGGATTGGGATGACGGAGGAGAGGTGTCAGTAGATGCGGTTGGTGCAGGCAACGCGGGAGATTCCATATGATCTACAGCTAAGAGTTGATGCGAAATAGGTTGAACCTGGGTTTGAGTGGGTGAGGGAGGAGACAAAGCGGGAGACGAACTTAATGACTCATAAGGAAATTGATCTTCAACAAACACATGTCTGAAGACGTAAATTTTGTTTGTTTTCATATCAAGATATAGGTATGCGAACTGGGTGAGGGAGTATCTAACAAAGATACACGGTATTGATCTTGGTTGAAGTTTATCGAATGTATAGGGACACAACCACGGAAAGCATAAACACCCGAAAGAGTGTAGATACTTATAATTTGGCATTTGACAGAAAAGAATTTCAAAAGGAGTTTTCATTGCCAAGGTGGGAGTGGGTAAGCGATTGATAAGGTAGATAACAGTTCGAGTTGCAAAGGACCAAAAACATAAGGGTAGGTTACTTTGGTGGAGTAGAGCCTTGGCAGTCTTAAGTATGTGTAGATGACATCATTTAGACATGCCATTTAACTCCGGAGTGTGTGGAGGGGTTGTTAGGTGAGTAATACCATTGTTGTCAAGAAAAGATTTAAGTTTAAGAAACTCTCCTCCATTGTCAATATACAAGGCTTTAATAGGTGTTTCAAAATATTGTTCAACAACATTTTTAAAAGCGACAAAGGTAGAGAAAACATCTTACTTATTTTTCAATGGATAAAGCCATACGTATTTTGAAAAATGATCAACAAAGATAACATAATAGCGAAAACCGTCAAACGAAAACAATAGGTAGGTGCCCAGACATCAAAAAAATTATTTCCAACGGCTTGAAAATGGAAGTCGGTGGGTTTTGGCACACTGACAAGACGTATATGTACTAAACGCTACTGAATCGGAAGCTAACTTATGACACGACTATAAATAAGTAAAGATTTTATTCAAAGGGTGACCCAAGATATGATGTAGGACTAGTGAACTAGGAACTCTGGCATGAAAAATGGTTGGTTTGTTCGACAGGAAGCAGAGGTCGTAAATATCATTGTGGCATAAACCCGTGAGTAGCACCGCCCATGTCTGTAGATCCTTCACCTAAAAATGGTTGGGAAATAATTCGATTGAGATGTTATTCTTGGTGCACAATTGTTTAACAGAAATTAAAGTTTTGTTAATGTTAGGCACATGTAAAAATGTTGTAAAAACAATCGGCTTAGATTTAATTGCAAGAGAGAAAATACCGGTGTTTGCAATTGGAAGTTCATATCAATCGCTGACTTGCAAACAATTACCACCTCCATATGGGTAGTGAATAGACAGTGCTGAAGATCATGTGTCACATGATGAGTGGCTCCTGAGTCAATGATCCACTGTCCTTGATTGGCTCTAGCAGAGGGAGCTTGAGGTGTGCCTGGAGCCTGCACAAGATGTGCACCTGGCCTGGTTTATGTGCGGTTTCGTGCAGGTCTACCGTGGAGATCCCAGCAGGTCTTCGTTGTGTGTCCAGGCTTGTCGCAGTATTGACAAATGGGAGAGCTGGCCTGGTGATACAGACGAGGTAGAGTGAGGCGTCGAAGGATGCTTAGGCGTCGAAGACTTGCTCTGAGGATAGCGAGATGCATGGGCAAGCTGGTGCGAGCATTGCCGGGTAACGACATGAACAGTAGGTGTAGGAATCTAGAAAGTGCTCCCTCCAAGGATTGAAGAAGGCTCCTTTAGCAAACAACCTGTTAAGGAAGAGTATTGGCTGAAACCTTTTGTCAAACACCTTGTGCACTGTTCACGCGCACTGTTCACGCAAGAGGAAATCTGCTGCACTGCACTTCTTAAACTCCTCCTCTGTTCTTGACTCTGTAATCTACTGAATGTATAATGTATGAGAGTTGGAAATCTGATTCCTCACACGAATTGGTGTATGTATGGTGTATATAGAAATGAAGTGTTTGCTTTTAGACCCGAAATGAACTTCTAAAACCTTCAGTTTTTGTGTATGTGTTGCCTTAGCTACTCACTCTTCAATGCTACTGTA
>JANVCL010000007.1:21535325-21549603 GCA_026546855.1 Erythroxylum incrassatum | reverse complement strand
GGAAGTTAGAGTTAGTAGATATGCTCAGAATAATATTCCTTGAATATAGGAGTATCAGTAGCTTTTAGTTGTTTGTTTTGTTTCTGCAGACGTATGAACTGCTCACATAAAGGCATTTTCAGTATGAATAATATTACAACGGTATCACATATTATTCTGTACTTCTTTATGTTTTGCACTTGCAGTTTCTGAAAACCAACAGTGGAGGCTCTTCTTCCATGTCTGATGCTTGTTAAATTATTATTCATCATCTTCCTTAATCACAATTTTGGTTAAGACACACAAACCATAGATCGCATAACACCTGATCTTTCTTTCCATCAACTTTCTGTTATTATATTCAATGGCCAGGATCAAATCCATGGCTTTACTTTTCTTATAGAAAGGTGTACAGTGCCTACGTAAAAGTTAGAAAACAAATCAATAAAAATCTCTTTGATTACTATCGTTTTCTCATTACTCTGACATGGTATTAGAGCATTTAAGAGCCTTTAATCGACCCTATGATAGAATCCTTGTCTTCTCAAACTAATCCCTCCTTTCCTCCCTCTTCATCACACACACCGCCTTCTCTCTCATCTCTGTCTCATCTTGTCTCCATCAAACTTACCAATGATAACTTCCTCCTTCAGAGCGCCCACCAGATGGTACTCTCAACCTTTCCTTTTCTCGATGGTTTCAACAGGACCAATTGATCCTCTCTATTCTTCTTTCCTCTCTTTCTGAAACTATTATGGTTCAAGTTCTCAGTCACACCACCTCCTCATCTTTATGGCATGCTTTTGAATCTACTTTTGGCGTTAAATCTTAAGCTCGCTATATTCAAATTTTCACTCAACTTGTCTCACTTCAAAAAGGCCACGCCTCTATGATCGATTATTATAAAAAAGTTAAATCTCTTTCCGATACATTAGTTGCTATCGATAAACCTCTATCAGATCTTGAATTCAACACCTATCTTCTCACTTATCTTGGTTCTGATTTTGACCTAATTGTGACCTCTATCATTACTCGAACTAACCATGTGTCTCCAGCTGAACTACTCAGTTATCTCCTCACATTTGAAGCTCGCCTTATCCACCACACCCCCTCTACACCTTCCTCTAAGATCACAGCCAACCTTTCTATAGCGTTATCAAGTGACCACCGCACCTCTGGCTCATCCTCTTTTTGTAGTCGCTCAAATCGTCGTTCTTAACACACTTTCAGATGAGGTGGCCTTCGTTCATCTCGGGGTGGTTGCCACTTCTCTGCCTCTAGTTAGGGATGACAATTTTGGCCCATGGGCCTAAATTTAGTTGTTTTCAATAGGTCGACCCATGAGCCAGGCCTAGGCCCAAACAAACTCAAGGTCTAATTATTTTAAGCAAAGCAACATCATTTTACTTAGAAGAGTTGGGTCTCAGGTAAGCTTGGGTCTAGGCAACACAAACCCTAATCTAATTAAAAAATAAATTATTCTATAATTTTATTTTTTAAAATTATTTTAAAAATAAAATAATTTTTTAAAAGCCCATTTCCATCCCTACCTCTAGTCGACCCACTTGTCAGGTTTGTCCCAAACCAGCGCATACATCGTTGGTCTGCTATCATAGGTTTAACCACGCCTACCAAGCACCCCTCTTCCAACCTCTCTTCCTCCCTAAGCTCATGTCACCTTTGTCTCAACACCTTCCAATCATCTTTATATAAACACGTACACTTCATGGTGGCAAAACTACCCAAATTTCTATTGGTCTAACAATGTAAGTACTCACATAGGACATCAAGACTTATTAGGATTTCAACAAGATGCGTCCAATTCATGGAATTTCAAATTGGACAAAATCATAGATAAGCTAACAAACATGGAAGAGACCTAGAAAAGACTAGAAGAGCAATTTGATCAAGTAATAGAAAATCATGCCTCTTCTATTCATAACCTAGAGATTCAAGTGAGACAACTTTCCCTTGAATTTTGTAAGAGAAGTGTGGAAGATTTCTGAGCAATACGGAATTACATTAACGAGTAATAAGAGGCTATCATACTTAGAAATAGGGAAGAGTAAGAAAAAAATAGTGGGAAATCAAGCTGAACCCCATCTTGTAGAAGACCAAGAGATGAAGAAAGAGGATGAAGAAAAGAATGACAACCCTCCGTATTATTCCCTAAATATTGGTATACCATGCTTGGACATTGAAAAATTTAGGTAGATTTCCATGAAGAGAACCTCATCATTCGGATTAATGATGACTAACTGACATTCAACATGAATGATGTATTAACGAATCTGGAAAAAGGGTGACTCATTCAGAAAAATTGATGTGCTCAAATCTTTGAAGGAACGAGAGGATGAAGAACAAATGACAATGAACATTAAGTCTGAAGAAGATATGGAAGTCTTTGCTCAAAAAGCTAAAGAAGAAGAGGAGATAAGGATGAATGAGGAAGAACCAAGAAGAGAACAACTCACCCTCTTACTAGGCAAACCACTGTATTTCATGGAAGATTCAGGGAGTTTTGTTATTCTCTGTTTTGTTGACAGTTCACTCAAAAAGAGTATTACTGAGCTTAATTGATTTTCATAATTTTATAAATATTATCCTTCTGATCATTTTGCAATTTATATCTTACTTACAGGCTACAAAACTGATGTTGCATAAAAAGGGTGGAAATAAGCTGCTCATAAATGATCCTATTTGAATTTCCAATGATACAAGGTCAAGATAATGACCATAAATTAGCATGTTTAGGGTATATGCAATTAAAATAGTTCATTTCCATAAATAAATATCAAACGCATTTGGTCTTCTCCTTTGACACATCACCACCTTAGTCACCATGATGATTTAATGTTCTAACCTTTTTTTTAATTTTTGTTAGTATTTTATTCTTTTTCCTTTCATATATTATTTCATTCCCCTTATGTGTTTGTATGTATCCTTCTCACATTAAGGACAATGTGTTATTCAAGTATGGAGAGGGTTGTGTGTTTTGCTTTGAATGTAAATTTTGCAAATTGTTATGTTAGTATGTTTAGCTTACATATTGTGAATTATATTAATGTATCGATGGCTTAGATGGAATGAAATCAATTTAATTTTGAACATAATTGGTTAGGTTGTGAAGAGACATTAGCTTACGAAATTAGTGATCTGGGTTCTTTAGCTAAAATGTGCAAGTTAATTAGGATTTAGTATTAGTTTATCACCCTATAAGTTGTCACATTCATTCAAAATGTTAGGTCTTTCGACTAAGTAACTTACCTAGTATTTTTTTCATGAAAATGAGTAGCTAAAGCAACAAGGTAGGCATTAATTAAAAAATATTTGTAAACATTAAATAAATAACTATTCCGCTGGCCTTTGGGTTATGAATAGAGCTAGTAGCCAATTGAGAATATGATGTAGCCGAGTAACTATATCGATACGCATCACAAATGTGTGCCTTTGCGTCAAAAGGCTACAATGACATTCCAACTAAGCAACTTAATAAAAACATGACTTAGTTGAGTAACCGGATCAACATTCATCACTAATATTTGCTTTCGTGTAAAAAGACTAGGTCCGTGTCCATAAAAATTAACAAAAAAAGATTTTTTTCTCATAAAAACCTACCAAACTTGTAAATAGCTTAACTTTTCATGAAAACGTACTTAAGTTTAGTTACAAAGTTTGATTCACCAAATAATTATTAGTCTGTGTGTACAATTGAAAGCGGTGAACAAACTTGACATTTAAGTTTTGATTAATATGTATATTTAGTCCAGAGTTCCTAGACGTAGATTTTGGATGTTAAAGATTTGGAATAACTTGAATGATTCTGTTTAGAATTCAATTTGTTTCACGAAGTTGAAATCATTATCTCACTATTGCATTATATGCTTTATGATTTTGTGTTATTTGTTGTTTTGCTTGCTTGAGGACAAGTAAATGTTTAAGTGTGGAGATGATGATAAGTGTAAATTGCATCATATTTTAGGGCATAGATTGATATGTGTTTAGCCATTAATTTAATCTTTTGGTATGTATTTAGGTTAAAATTGTGTTAGTTTGTGATTTATTTGTATTTTAAGTGTTTTATTGGTTAGTACAAGTCTTTGAGCTTAAATATTATGGTTTTAAGGTATCTTGATGTGTTTTTTAGTGTTTCAGGGTCAATATTGAAGAGCAGAGGAGTTTTAGAGGGAATCCGAGCCACAACATAGGCCCACGATCGTAACAAATGACTTGTGTGCAACGATCGTTACAAAAGCTCAGAGAATGGCCCACAATCATGGCCCACATGCCACGATCATGACAGAAGGCTCAAATGTGAGCCACAATCATGGCCTGCATCGGGTAGACGTGCAAATGCTCACAAATTTCATGTTTCAAGGGATTTTTGGGCCTTTCAGACCCCAAAAAAACCCCAGGGTTACTCAAAACATAAAAGAGTATAAAAATAACATAAAGAGGTGAAGAAAAATGGAGCTTATTCATTCAGCCACTTTTAGAAACATTAAAGAGAGAGAAAAAGAGGAGAGAGAGAAGAAGAAGAAGAGGAAGAAGGAGGAAGAAGTAGTGGATCCCGTCGCCGCTACTTGTTGAATCAAGTGATATCCCGACACCGCTGCTTTCCCAATTTTTCCAACCTACAAGTGATATCCCAACACTGCTGCCTTCCCAATTTTTCCATCCTAAGTTCTATTTTCTTTTCATTTCCTTTTTCATTTAAATGTATAAAGTTGAGATGGATTATATGGAAATGGATTTCGGGTTGTTGATAATGTTCTAAACTCTCCTTTGGGATTTTACTTTGAGATAATATTGATTTAGTTATTTTTGTGTTTATTGGTTTAGGTATTGTGATTGATTAACCACTTAATGATTAGATCAAATTAATGAAAGTTAGGCGATCTAATTAACCACTTAATCAATCTAGTCGGTGATTTCATGGAGAGAGATCCCGTATGAGACCTGATTGTTTATTAGAGGCTTTAGAACTAATTAGAATTGTTGGTAATTTTTGAATTGAGAGATTGCAAGTTTCATAATTCGATTAGGGTTTACAATTTAGGATTTAATGGTTATAACTCGAGAGAGAGTAATCAACCCTACAATCGTCTAGAATTAACACCCCGTAAACACATAAATGGCTAGATTAACATTAATGATAGGTAAAACCCCCTCTCTCATAACTTGATTAACTATCTTAACAAATTTCCATTCAGTTTAATTCTGTTTTGTTGAAATTTTTGCTTTACAATTCTTGAATCAATTTCTCATATTTACTTTCTGTGCTTACATGTTCAGTATTTTTTTTCTTTTTATTCTTTCTCTGAGCTTTATATTTTAGGATTAGATTAGTCTCCCTCCTCGTGGGATCGACACCTCTTATACTACAGTCGTGACTTATGCACTTACGATATTTGAGGACTTATACATTTTAAAGCTCGAATGACACGATCGATCTCTAATGCGTATGACCCATTAGGTTCCTGGTTATGTTAGCCACTTAAATTAACACTTAATTCAAGCATGTCTTGAGCAGTATCTAGCAACACATCACGACATCCAATTGACCAAAAAGTTAGTGATTTGACTACAAACCCTTCTATAGACAATGTTCCCATGCAATTCGTCTTTTCACCATCTATATCCCACTTAGTCAGAGTATAGTTAAAATGTCAACTCCCACTAGACTGACTACGTCACATCTAGCTCAAGTGATGATAGTTCTTGTCCCCGAGGCATTACTTAATTGGATATGCCACGAAAGATTATCTTCATGACATTTGTACAATGGCCAGAGATTCCCATGTAATGACCCTGACAAAAGGTCCTGGGTATCATCTCCTTCTATCAGGAGTGGTGAATCCTTTATTAGCTACTCAATTACCTTCGAATACCTCAAGTTGTACCCAATCATCACCCTATGAGTAACTTCTGAGAGACAACGAGGAATGTATTCAAAGTATAAGATCAGTATCCAAGATATCCTTGAGCACCTCAAGTCTAAGGATATTTACACCATTGCTATGACGAGACTATCATTGACAATATAATAGATTATCCATATGATTGTCTCATGTCAGTTCATCCAATGTACTTACTATTCTTAGTAAGCATCCACATGTTAACTCTAAACAACTTATGCTTACAACTTATGAGATATACTGCTTGATCCAATCAAGGAGTAATATGTGCTAGTCTTTCTGGATTAATAATGTCTCATTTCATTAATCCTATGACTATAGATAATTAGATACTAACAAAATTATATATGATAGGAATGTCATTATTGTGATCTCATCATGATTTCCTTCAAGCTATGTAATGTATCAAGGACTTTATTAATTAGATTTAAGATCATTATCAATTCATAAAGAACATGAACATTAAATTAACAAAAATGCCTTTTATTAATCGTAAAGATTTGTACAATAAGTGCTAAAGACGATTGCCTTTAGAGCACTTCTCTAACAGATAGAATAATTCCTAAGTTTTCAACTTTGATCAACTTTATTTTATTAGCAGCTGACTTATTAAATTGTTTCATGTCATTAGTTTTTTCAATTTCAATAATTTATTTTAATTCAATCAATCCTTTAAAACCTTAAATAAAGTTTTATTCAAGTTATTAGGTGTCTAATTAGTATTTGTGGGAACAATACCTTTTGTACTATAAATTACGATCCATATACTTACGGTATTGAAAGTTTTTATATAAAACTGATTAATAAGTTTTGGCGCCATTTCCAGGGATTGATTTACCATCTTATACAATTTGAATTCTTTAATTTAAGGATTGCATTACTTTTCTTATATGATTGTAGATGCTTTAACATAATAATTAAAAAAATAGCAACTTCAATTTAAGCAATCTGCAAATCTCTTCTTCTAACCCAATGAAGGCATTACAACATGAATGGGAGTTACTTAAACTCATACAATCTTTGGTAGCAAAACTATATAAATTACTCTTCGAATAAAAATTTAAGAAGCAACATGAGAGCACAAGGTCCACCAAGTTTCTAGCAGGATAGGTTTGGATCCTTAAAGTCAAAGTGGGACAAGTTAAAAAATGTGCTAAGTTTCAAGTTTGATAGACTATATGAAAGTTAGAGGCAGATGAAAGTCAAATTTGACGAAATATTAAAGAACTACACATCTTCCATTCATAACTTGGAGGTTCAAATAGAGCAACTTTCTAATACACTGTTAACAAGGACTTTGGGGAGTCTTCCAAGTACTATAGAAACCCAACCAATATCCTTATTGTGTTGTGACATTTATGGGGTAACCATTACAATCATCAATGACAGATGCCATATTATATGTGGGAGAATCCATATTGTATGCAAAACTGGACTTAGAGTGATGAGGAGACATAGGTTGATGGCATGACTGAAGTTGTTCAAGAAGAGAAAGAATAACTGAGGACAGAGGATATAGAGTTTGAAGAAGTGAAGGAAGTCTTTGTCCAAGATGAGGACGAAGAAGAGTGTAAAATGGTGATTGCAAAAGAAGAGCAATTCACCTTCTTAAAGGAAAAACTGTTGGATTCAATTGACGATTCAGGGAGTTTCTTCATTCTCTATTTTATTGACAGTTTTTTTATGGAAAATGGCATTATTGAACTTAATTGGACTTATTAGTTTGTTAAATTATGTCCTTCGTATTATCTTACAACATATGGCTTATTTATAAGCTACTAAACCACTATTGGGAGAAACAAGTGGAAGTAAGTTATTAGGCTTAGGTTGATGGTAGACGTGAAGGATATATTAAACTAACAACAATAAACAAGCGCTACATAGGAAGCAACCCAAGAATTAGGATATATTTTATTTTTATTTTTATTTTCATTTTATTTTATTAATGCTTTGTTTTTTTATTTTATAGGGAGTTGAATTGATGGATCTTTATGGCATAAAGTGTCTTTAAATTCTCTCTCCAACACCATCACCACCCAAATCACTATATGTTTTCTTTCGCTTACTTTTTATTTTTGTATTTTTCTTTATTTGTATTTTTATTTTACACATTTAGGAAAATGTGTTGTTCAAGTGCGGGGATGTTTATGCACTTCCATATCATTTGTCTGTGTGAATTTTATGTTTGCATTGTTTTAGTTTTAATTAGGTTGTCATTGTGTGAACATTTTTTGCATGATGTGTACATTATGTGAATGTGTCAATAGAAAGAATTGAATGGAATCTGCTTATTTTAAACATGATCATATAAATTTTAAAGGAATATTAACTAATGAATTTTGTGTTTTAAGGTTCTTTGGGATGATTATGCATGTTAATTAGGATATAACACATATTCTTTCACTTTAGGACACTTGTTCGGATATATTTATAATTGCACTCATTTAAATTGTTTAGCATCTTTAGTACCCTTTTATGAGAATGATTGAATAAGAAGAAATGAGGTAGGATAAGAAATTAAATGTGAAAAATGTTAAATAAAATTCCTATTATGTTGACCCTTTTTAAGAAAATTGGGTTAAGAATAGAACCGGTAACATTGAGAGTTGTGATATAGCTAAGTAACTAAGGGCATTCATGAAAAATGTTTTTATTTATGTCAAAAGGCTATAATGACACTCTAACTAAGTTAAATAAAAAACGTAACCTAGTTAAGTAACCAAGGGACATGCATGATAAGGTGTTTGACTTTACGTCAAAAGACTAGGCTATCGTTAAAGAAAATTTAAAAAAATGGTGATTATAATAAATTAAACCATCTGATCTTTTAAAAATAGCAAGAATTTTTCATGAAAGGTTACTTAGTGATAGTTTGTCTTTTAACTGATCAATAATAATAAATGCATGCTTATAAATGTTATAGGTGTATGAATAGGGTGCCAATATTTTGATTGATATGTATATTCAAAGCAAAGCCCTTAAACATGAAAGGGATATGTTAGTATGTTGACACTTTTTAAGTGGTTGATGTTTAAGGTTAAGTTAATTCTGTGAGATTTGATGCCATTATACCATTATTGCATTGTTGCATGATTATGTGTTTATGTGATTTGTTTGGTTATGTTTTTATCTTTGCTTGAGGAAAAGCAAAATTTTAAGTGTGGTTACGTTAATAGCTATAGATTATAGTATATTTTCTAGAGATTTGAGTTTGTTTTAAAGCATTTTCTTAGATGATAATCATGTGTTTAGGACTTAAAATTATGATATTGTTAGTGTTTCTATGTGTTTTAATTGTTTGATTAGGTTAGAACAAGAATTTGATCTTAATTTAAGTTTAAAGGTGTGTTTAATATCTTTTTGAGTGAATGGAAATAGGAAATTGAAGAAAAAAAGAAGAATTGGAAGCTTGAAATAATGCAAGCCACTTCCACAATTGTGGAATGCATGATAGAGAACAAATTCCAGCAAACTTTAAGTTTTCGTCACGCGAGTTCTTTTTTAATTTGACATTATAGACTATTTTTGAAACCAAATTAAGCAGAGAAAGCCTAGAAACAACCTTAGAAGCCTCAAGAACTTTTTATGAACAAGAAAACATAAGAAAAGGCAGTAATTATGAGATTCATAGAAGATCAAGAGGATACATTAAGAGAAGCTTCAAAAATTCTAGATTTCCAAATCAAGAGTACAACTAGTTTTTCTTTCCTTTCTCTTCAATTATTTCATTGTATTGGATGTTTATTTGGATTATTAAAATTTTAAACATGATTACAAGTTTTAAAATTCATATTAAGAATTATTCTCAATCTGTTATGTTAAACCTTATTCTTGTTGAATTCAATACATATATGAATGCTTTGTGATAATTATTATGCTTATATTGGTAATAAATCGAGAGAGTAAATCAAGTTATTTGTGTTAAGGTGCGGAATGAGAGTTGGCAGCTTAATAGACCAACAATTATTAGATTAATTAACATTCGAAGAGAGATCTTAACTTTGAATTAACTATCCTTACGATTGCTTCAAATCCAATTGAATAGTCAGGAGTAGTTTTATGAATCTGGAGGATACAATTCTATTATTATTAGTTAAAAGAGCTTTAGAGGGCCTCAATCAATTTTTGCCTTACTCAGTTAGTTAAGATCAATAGTTATATAATTGTTTTTCATGAGAGAAGAATTGTGTTGTCATTTTAATTTCCTATTTAGGAATGACATTATAGAAATAAAAATACTTGTCATGTCTTTTTATGGTGTTTAATATAGATCAAACCCTTGTTAGTACCTTCATTTGGACTACCATTCGACAATATATTAGTGTTCTAGTATTCTTTCAATGCATGACATATTATTTCACATTTCGAAATTTAAAATCTATGTGTTCCTTATCTTTAATGATGATAGGTTGATTCTTGTTTCAATATATTGTTTTGTATTTAATTGTGTAGTAAACTCTATTAAAGCAAACCTTTAATGATCATATTTCTATAGATGTTTTTATGGTCACCAGTGTCTATCATATAGTACATTAAAAATTTCTTTAATGGAACACGATAGACCATACGATTGGGTAAGAAACCAAGTTAAAAAATATTCAATAAACATAGCAAATGCATGGTTATATAGCAATTCATTTAACAATTATGTTTTCACGTGTTTAATATTTTTGAACAAACACTTCAATGCACGCACTTAGCAATATAGGTATATGCCAATCTTTGTCCTTTATATTGAACTTATGTATTGCCTTTCATTCAGTCAATGTATTTCCACAGTCCAGTATAGTCTTATGGTTTGGATAAGACTATGGATTGTACTCACCTATTTTTCAATTAAAACTATTACTCATTTTAAATGTGTCATCGTAATTTTGTTTTGAGGTAATTATCTATTTATTTTCCTTCAACTCATTCATTATATTCTTTTTTAAATATGTAGGAGTTAATTATCTATAAAACATCCTCATTCCATTGCTAGCATTGTTATATGTTAATTGTAAAAAGCATAATAATTATAATCCTTAACTTTGTGTACATATATTTATTTAAAACATTAAAAAATATCTCTACAACTATCTATTGCATTAATCTTAACATGTTCCAATAAAAAACCACAATGAAACATGCTCTGAAACACTTGCCTTCTTTTATACTATATTTAAAAAAGTTTTACCACTCAGTTATGCAATTATTTACGATTCAAGTCCCATATCAATATCTTTAATAATTTCCCTTATGTAGGTTTTTACGATGATTTAACATCTCAACTTAAAAAGTTCACTCATAATGTCGAAGAAGGTGGATAAATGAGTCCTCCAATCCTATCCTATTTTCATATAAATATTACAACAGGTTGGCAACATGTTGTTGACATTCAAAGATGATTGGTATTAGATGTCCATTTTCTAGGCTATTATGGTATAAACATAATATTTAATGTTTGAAATAGATCAAATTATGAAAAACTAAAACTTTACAATAGTATAAAAAAGTTCAAACATAAAATTAAACGGAAATATGTGCATTAATGATAGTCCACGAATCAATTGGAGAGATAAAATGAAAAAAAGGTCTTTATGTTATAATACATGAAAATTTTCCAATTGACTAAATTCATAACCAAACATAAATTTAAAATACTCAAGCTACATATATCTACATGCATAACTTGTACAAACGTAAGGCCTACTACTATTGCTCATTCACCATCTTTAGGGACTACACAAATCTCTAGATTCCGACCTTTCCTTTATCCACTGTGCTTCGCATATCTACTTATCTTTGCTTTATCCCTTCAATAGATCCTTTTATAGTCCTTAATTTGCCACCATTTCCTAAAACTAGTAACTAAAGGTAAAATAACAACATTCATAAATCATAAATTAAGTCACTTTATAGTACAGGCCTATATTATACCTTACCAAATCCTGCACAAACACACCACCATATGATAGAAATTTTCTTAGTATAATATAGAAGAAAGGAAGTGTTTATGACCTTTAAGTGAATTCTTATTAGATGCCTCCATAATTGTAGGTCTATAAATATTGAATTAAAATTCAAAAGGTTGGTCATGGAGTTTTCACTATTAATTCAAAAGGATGCATAGGAAAATGTTAGATCATTATATAACGGAAAATGTTTTTCAATCATTGGAAATTTATAATATTTATTGAAGAACCTTGAATAACTACACAAGCCCTCTACAAATAGTTGAGAGGAGATGTATTTCATCAATTCTTACACAAAACTAATAAGAGCCACTTCAGATAGTAGAGGGCATGAGAAAAACCTAAAAATTCTCTAGCTTGAGTGTGTGAGTGATCCACCACAAATTGGTGAGATATTTAAGGGTTGTTATCCATCCAAAATAGGGTGAGAAGTTGAGTTAGTTTCTAGTTAAAGGTAGAGAAGTTGTTGTAATCTTATTATATTATAGTGGAAGATCTTTGGGACCTCCGATCCTGCAGTTTTTCCCTTCACATTGAATGAGCTTGCCATACAACGTTCTAATGTTCTCCTTTTACTCTTATACTTACTTTCATATTATTTTTTAGTTCTCATTTTAAACATATAAAGAGGAACAGGTACAATTTTCACTTTATTATTTCTTTCCTAATAATTACTAGGTATTCTTTATCTTATGCATATTTGTTAAAGAGAAGAAAAAAAAGAAATCATAATGAAGTTGGAAATGATTATAAAGTTTACAAAACCTTAATGTTAACTATAAGATATTTAATAGATAAGGAATAACACGAGATATTGGATCTTAACTGGGACAATTGGTTTTTAATAGATATTAATAATAATTCTAATAAAAGTAGTAGCAAAATTAAAATTTTTATTTCAATTAAATTACAAAAAGTAGCATCCTTATTTTGGTGTTATATCTTGCCTAAGTTCCCCAATAAGAATTCCATGACTAAATAAAAATGCCAGTTTGAAGGACACGAATTGGTACATAACGATACACCGAATTGCATCCACTTAAAGTTTTCATTTAACATGGTTAACTACATATTTTTATGAGTAAATGTGGTGACGTTATAAATTTTACACATAGAATTTGAGGCGTAGTCATTTATACGTAAGCATCCATATATACAATATGCATAGAAAGACATTGATTAGTACATGACCGTAAATCAAACTGTGTCCATTTAAGTTTTTTTAACAAAAATAGTTAACCATGTAAAAGTTTTTTTTTGGTAGTTGGCCTTTAATTTTTAAATATTTTTTACTAGATTATTTAAATAACATGAATTCGTATATGATCGATAATAAGAAAGAATGACGAATTAAGGTTTTGCCAAACACTGTTTCATACACAACCGTATCATGAAATGTGTTAATATAACAAATTTGTAATGGACAATCTAACAGATATAAATGACCACACGATTGTGTAGCAATATTGTTCATTATAAGTTCTCTCCAACACATTTATGATACAATCATATAGTAATTGATGTGTAGTAGAAACAAGAGGCAATGTATCGTCATTAACAATAAGTTAGAAATAGACTTTAAATGGGGAAATAATAATTCACACATTGAAAGAATACTAGAATATGGTGGTGTAGGATTAAAGATTTGGACATGAGTGTTATTTTTTCTAAGTCCTCTAAAAATAAGAAGCATTTTTAATGCTGTGAAATTCTTTACTATAGCAATTAAAATGATATTCTTATTTGTTCTCTCACGAAAAAATATTATGTAACTATTTATCCTAGGTACACAACTAAGGCAAAAACTTAATTGAGTTGAGGCCGTCTAATATTAATTGGTACACAATTAGTATAGTTTAACTAATGCATGGTATTCTTTGTACAAATCAACGGTACTTTATATTTTTAGATGAATGTGTTACTTATCTATTATAGGTGGTATTTTTTATCTAAGCATGAAATTAGATGTATCAAGGTAACCGATGATGGTATTCTAATTTTAAGGTGAATGTGTGACTTATTTGTTGCAGGTGGTAGTATCTTTTGTGCATAACCATGATATTGGATGCGTGAAGGTCTAGTATAGTTTAAACTAAGCAATAGTATTCTTTGTACTCGGCGATGGTACTTGCCTTTTTTAGTTGACCATGTGAGACTTTTCTTTTATGAGCATTGATATTGTTTGTACATGACCATGGTATTGTACTTATGAAGACTTGTTGGTACAGTAAAATCTCGATAAATGAATATTCGATAAATTAATAACCTTGATTAAATAATAATTTTTCGGTCCCGACTTGGGCCAATGGGATAAAATAATAACCTCGCTAAATACATAAGATAATAATTTAAAAAAATTCCTTGAGGCCCATTGAAAATATAAAATAATAATTCATTAAATAAGTATGAAAATTACATATATAATTC
>JANVCL010000007.1:21499614-21511295 GCA_026546855.1 Erythroxylum incrassatum | reverse complement strand
AAATTGGACAAGATCATGGATAAGCTTATAAACATGGAAGAGGCCTAAAAGACAATGGACGAGAAGTTTGAGCGAGTAATGGAAGAGCATGCCTCTCTATTCATAACCTAGAGGTTCAAATGGACTAGCTTTCCAGGGAATTTTGTAAGCAAAGTGTGGAAAATTGTCTACGTAACATGAGAGTAATTTCAAAAGACCAATGCAAGATTAACACATTTAGGAGTGGGAAAGAGTTGGGAGAACTAACAGATAGACCAACTAAAACCCACTTTGTAGAAGACCAAAAGAAACAGAAAAAGGATGAAGAAAAGAATGAGGACCCTCCCAATGTTCCTCCCCCATCTTACCTATTGAGCATACCATTCATGAAAATTGATGTGTTAGAATCTTTAAAAGAACAAAACGAAGAAGAACAGAGAATACAGGACAAAGAGGTTGAAGAAGAGATGGAAGTCTCTGTTCATGAAGTGCAAGAAGAATAGAAGAAAGGGGTGACTAAGGAAGGATATGAACAACTCACCCTCTTACAAAACAAACTGTTGGATTCAATGGAAGATTCAGGGAGTTTATTTATTCCCTATTTTATTGACAATTTGTCACCCAAAAGGACATTACTAAGCTTACTAGGTTTCCTTAATTTGATAGATTATGTCCTTTTCATTATCTTACAATTTCTAGCTTACTCACAGGCTACAAAATTGATGTTAAACAAGAAGGGTGGAAGTAAGCCAGTCATAATTGATCTAGGCTGAGCTTCAAAGGATGCAAGGTCAAGCTAATGACCTTAAATTAGCACATTTAGTAGTTAGATTTAAATTGTTGCATAGTTAGAATTGTTTTAAATTCCAAAAATAAGTTCTTAATGATTTGGAATGGTTTAGATTGCTAACTCTTTTACTTGTTTTTAAGCAATTATAAGATAGGGCAACAATCTCAGGTGTCAAACGCATTTGTTGTTAGACAACGACATCATCAACACCTCAATCACTATGACGAGTTCTTATGCTCTAACCATTGTCTTCTCATTTCAATTTTTTATGCTTTTCTTATCATGTTGTATTATTCCCTCCTTATATGCTGACTTTTCTTGTGTGTTCTCCTCATATTAAGGAAATGTGTTGTTCAAGTGTGGGGAGGTGTGTACATTGTTATTTTTATGTTAATTGTGAATGGGTTGTCTACTTGTATGTTTTTTATTTTACATGTGAATTTTGCATATTGTATGATAGTTTGTTTATGGTACATGATGTGAATTGTGTCAATGGTTAGAACTTAATGGGATAGATTTAGCTTTGAACATAGTCTTTTAGGTTACAAAGATTTATTAGCTTGCAAAATTAGTGACTTAGGTCACTTTAGCTAAATATGCAGTTTAATTAGGATACAGTGTTAGTTATTCACCCTAGGAATTTGCCATATTCATTTATAATTTTAGGCCAATCGAATAAGTAGCATTGCTAGTATATTTTCATGAGAATGACTAGAAAAAACAATAAAGTAGGTAATGTGTTTAAAAAATTATAAATTTTAATTAAATAACTATTTCGCTATCCTTTGGGCTATGAATAAAGCTAGTAGTCAGTTGACAATGTGATGTAGCTAAGTAACCAGATCGACATTCATCACAAATGTTTGCCCCCGCGTAAAAAGGCTAGGTTCATGTCCATAAAAAGTAACAAAAAGAATGTTTGCCAAATAAAAACCTACCAAACTTGTGAGTAGCTTGACTTTTTCATAAAACTTACTTAGGAATAGTTACAAGTTTGATTGACCAAATAATTATCAATATGTGTGTACAAATGATAGGAGCGAGTAAACTTGACATCTAGGTCTTAATTAATATGAATATTTAGTCCATAGTACTTAAACGTAGATTTTGCAAGCTAATAAGTTAGAATAATTTGAAGGATTGTGTTTAGAGTTAAATTTGTTTCGTGAAGTTTGATTTCATTACCTCATTATTGCATTTGTGTGTATGTTGTATTTACTTGTTTTGCTTGGCTTAGCTTTTTTTTTTTTTGCTTGCTTGAGGACAAACGAATGTTTAAGTGGGGATATTGATTGTTGTAGATTGTATCGAGTTTTTTGTGGGTAGTTTAGTTTGTATTTATTTGTTAATTTGATTGTTTAGTGTGTGTTTAGGTTAGAATTGTGTTAGTTAGTATATATTTTTGTTTTAAGCATTTTGTGGGTTAGAGTATGCTTTTGAGCTTCAATTTTAAATATTTGAGGTGCCTTGATGAGTTTAATAGTGTTTCAAGGCAAGTATTGAAGAACGGAGAAGATTCCTGACTTAAGTTTTCGAGGGACTTTTCAAACCTTTTAGACCCCGAAAAAAGCCCTAAGGTTGCCCAAATTAGAAAAGCCTATAAAAGGCATTATGATGAAACCTTAAAGGAGCCTCCATTGGCTACATTTGAAAAACCTACAAGAAAGAAGAGAGAAGAGGAAGAAGAGGAGAGAGAGGAGTGGGCTGTTACAGCTGCTACATTCCTGGACCATCTCGATCCTTTCCAAGTGACATTTCCATTTCATCTTGTTATTATTTTCTTTGAACATATACGATGAATATGATGACGATGATGGGTTTGGAATGGATGATGTTATAAACTCTTTAGGGATTTTGAATTGATTCAATGTTAATCTAGTTATCTTTTTTGTTGATTGATTTGGTGTTGTGATTGATTACAGTTCTTACATGTTTCGGTAACAAACTAAGAGAGTGAACCGAATAAATATGATTGTATTAATGAGATTTAAGTGAGTCGATAGACTACGCGATTAATCAAATCAGTAATTTGTACGAAGAGAGATCCCGTATGAGGACCCAGTTGTTCATTAGAACACTTAAGAACTAATTAGGTTGTGGGCTGATCGTTAATTGAGAGATTATATTTTTAGTTACTCGACTTAATTAGGGATTATCAATTAGGACTTAATGATTATCAATCAAGAGAGAGTAATCTCCCCTCGATAGTTTATAATTGACACCATATTAACATATAAGTGACTAAATTAGCATTGATGATATGATAAATCCCTCTCCTTCATAATCAGTCAATTCTTCTTGGTTGATTTTCAATTATCAAATTAGTGGTGCTCAATTTAATTTCCTTGCTTAATATATAATTCTTGTTTGTGTCATTCCATATTCTCGTATTTACTTTTCTGTTAAGTTTTCTATTCATTTTAATTATCCTTTATGCTTTAGACAACTTAGAATTCAATTAGTTCACCAACTCCTCGAGGGATCGACATCTCTTATACAATGCTCACGACCTGTGTGCTTGCATTATTTTGAGGGTTTTAAATGGATTAAACTTGCTCAAAAATAGACCTTTATTTTCATCCATTAATGCCTAGGCAAAGCTCCAATGGAAGAATATGGAGCTCTAGGAGGTGTTATGGAATGATGACAACTAGTTCATCTTTAAGTTTTATTCCTCTAAAGCTACCCATAAGATCCTAGAAAAAGGGAAAATGACATTTTAACACCAAGCTAATGTAGTTTAGTCTTGAAAACTAGGGATTAAACTTCCAACTCTCAAACAAAATAAAGTTCCTATTAGGTGAATATTTATAATATACCACTTAAGTACTGGATAGCTAGTTAACTAAGCCATCTAGCCAACCACATAGGCAAACCACTTTGCCTAGACAAGTCCCCTGCCACAATGAGTAGGATCAAGTATGCAAGAGTTTGTATGCTCACTGATACAAACAACCAACTACTTGAGACTATACCTCTATTAAGGTTGGATGAAGTAGATAACTTCTTTAAAGACTCTATGCATGTCACCTACAATTAAACACCAACTCAAGATGTCTCTAAATAAAAGGGAAGCCTATAAGGAGGATATTCAGGATTATAACTCACTCTAAACTCATCTAAAATAAAAGACAATTAATGAAGTTACTGCAGAAGGAGTACAACATCCAAGTGAGCACCAAATCCCATTCAATAAAAAAGAGGCACTAAAATAATGCCAAGATATCAGTAAAGCTACTCCATAATAAGAAAGGGGGTAAAAAAGAAAAATTAGGTAATTACAGCAACAATTATGCATTATGAATGAGACTTAATTGAAGTGAACAGGGTAGCCAACAAAGAAATGAGTGTTGCAATCATTACACAAGGAAAATTAACTAGTGAGTTAGAAAGGAAAATTGATGAACCACAAGAAACTAATCAAAAAAAAACGAAGGAGAATGAATTGGTGTTTAGGAGAATGGTTAAAAGGTACATAATGGTAGTAGCAACTTGGGTATTCAATCAAAAGAGAATTTTAAAAGCTTGATAAGGAAGGGATCTGTGAGGAAGAAGAAAATATAAAATTAAAAGAAATATGAATATTTTGACATGGAATACAATAGGGCTTAATAATCCTATTAAGTAGTAAATGTCATCGAATATTATGAATGAACAAAAGCCTTTCATCATAGGGCTCTTAGAAACAAAAGTCAAAGAAAATAAATGTAATATTCTTAGTTTGGTAAGAAAAAAATGGCCTATCATTTCCAAGCACTACGATGTCAAAATCATCATTTTATATGATCCTTAGGTGGTGGAAGTTATAATATTGGAGAAAGAAGAGTAGCTAATACACCTCCTAATCAAAGTCAAAAACCACACAACAATGTTCTTTTTTTTACCTTTGTTTATGCTTTTAACTTTGCTTTTCAAAGGACTTCCTTATAGAACAAAAAAAACGTTTATAGGTGATCCCTGGTTAATAGTGGGAGACTTTAATTATATAATGAAAGTAATAGAATTTGAAGGCAATTTAATCCAAAAACCACTCAAATGAGCTTTTGGAATGCTGCAGTAGTGCTCAAATTATAGACCTTAAGATGGAAGTTCTATGCTACACCTAGAATGAAAAATAAGAAGGGAGACTCTACTTGAGGAAAAAACTTGATAAAGCTCTAGTAAATAGTTATTGGTTACACACTTTCAATGAAAGCAAAGCCAACTTCCACAATCAATTACTTTCGGATCACATATCAATTTTGGTGCAGAATATGTTCAATACTCATATTAGGAAATCTCCCTTTAGGTTTAACAATTTTCCACTTCAAGTAGAAGGCTTTAAGGCAACCTTAATCAGAGGAATTTAGACTCATCTAAGAGTCAAAAAATTGTGCATGTGTTTGAAGAAGCTTCAAACTATTAAAGAAGATTTAAAAAAGATGGGTTGAAAAAAGGAACCCCAAGAAGTTATCGATGAGATCAAGAGGAAATTATAGGAAATTCAAGTAGATCTCTATGTAGACCCTCAAAATTAGAGGTAATTCAAGAAGATCTCTATATGGACACTCAATAAAGAGAATATGGCTATGATGCCCTACAACCCCATGAAAAAAATTATATCTTTTTTATCAAACAAAGATCAAGTGTATTATGGATAACCAATAGAGATAGGAACACCTAATTTTTCTACAAGTGGACATAATCTAGAAGGAACTTCAACATAATTACTTCCTTAAATATAGAAGATGGAAAAATATTGGTTACAAATAAGGAGCTCCACCTTAAGACTCGTAGGTTTTTGACAAGACATGTTGCTCAAACACAAAAGCTCACTCATCAATAGATGTGCTTAAATCCTTCATAAAGGATAAAGTATCAGCCAACATACTAGATTACTTTTTGAAACAATTTAATTTAAGTAAGATTGAAAAGATCTTGTTCTCTTTAAACCTCAACAAGGCTTCAGGATGGGATGGGATCAATGCATTGTTCTTTTAGAGAATATAACTATAAGAAGACCTATCAGCAAGGATTTCAATCCTCTCCAAGGCAAGATCAAGTGTAGAATATTAATAATACATATGACATTATGAGTCTCACATTACCAAGCGTAGTATTACTAAATTGATTTAAAATGCTAACATAGTCACCTCGTAGATGTTAAGTCAACATCATAGTGATAAGTTATGTCCATGCAACATTTATGGCCTAATGTCATGCATGTCACTATATGTTGATTTGATCTCATATATGCATACCGTGTTGTTACTATGGTATGTCATGTTTGTATTAAAAAGACTTTATTAAGAAAATTACTAACATTGGATAACTTAATTGAAAAAAATAATAATAAAGGTAGCCAACTAAGAAATTGAGTACAATATGAGGATAGAAAATGTAGGGGGTGTTTGTTTTCTTTTTTTCCTGTTTCTTATTATGGTTTTTACAAAAAATGAAACTTCATCTTAAAACACATTTGGTTCGTTATTGTTATATTATGTTGTTTTTAAAAAAAACTACAACCGTTTCACGAAAACAGAAAAATACGTTTCCCTAATATTTCATAACAGGTTTTTACATATTCTAAAACAACATTTTCACAAAAACAATTTTTCTCTTTGCGCCAACTTCAGCTTCTTTAGGGCCTTGTTGCAATTTTTCTGGCAATTGCCCCAGGTTTGTGTTTCTCTCTGTTGCTTATTACTGTACTATATCTCTATTATTCTGTTTCTATGATTTCTCCACGTATTTGTTGTTTGTGTGTGCTTTCGTATCTGCTCGTTATTCGTTTTATTTGTTTCTACAATTTTTTCACATATCTATGACGTTACTTACGTTTTTGGCCTTTAGAAGATCGTCGTCTTTACAGAATACAGCACGAAGGAATGAAAGCATTTATTTTTAATTATGCTACAGCACCTATGCATGTTACTGTAGCATTACTTGTTATTCATTGTTTCTATGATTTGTCTGGTTGCTTTGCTTGTGTGTGTTTTCATACCGTTGTTCTTTCTGATGGTGGTAAGAGAAGAGTAGGTGTAGTATTGTTGTTGGATGAGCCTCAACGGCAGTGAAAATCCAGTTTTTTTACACCTCTACCTCTCTCTGCTCTTCCAACCTTCCCCCTCGCATTATTGACTTTTGGTTTTATGGGATTTGTCCACCTAGTTAAGGTTGGTTTCTTGGTTCACTGTCAAGTTTGTTGTGTTTTTTGGGGAATAAAATTAATAGGATTTCAAGGAAATTGCGCTCTTTCCTATGGATCTACTAGCTATTAGCTTGTTGGGAGTTTAGCAAGTTGTGATTTGATGATTGACCGTTTACTATATTAGTGTTTTGTCTGGACAATATAAGGAATCAAAAGATACCTTAGTTCTCTAGTTTTCATTCATTTATAGAGAAAAAAAGCAAAGAAGATAGCTTTGGTGGCGATGGTGGGGTGACGAGAATGAAAAAGTGCAGAAGGTGAAGAGAATGGTTGCGGCGGCATACGATTATGAGAACAATGCCCGCTGGGCAAAGTACTGGTCCAACATCCTCATCCCTCCTCACATGGCCTCTCGCTCCGAAGTCGTTGACCACTTCAAGCGCAAGTTCTATCAATGCTACATCGTTCGTATTCATCCCCATTCCATACTCACACCCTCAATTTTCATGGACTTTCGAATTGGGAACTGTTATTTCCCATTTGTGTTTTTTCTAAGTTCAACAGTATCTGTTGCAAGGCGTGTTGAGCTCTTCAAGATGAGTGATGTGTGCATGGCGAGTTCTTCAAGATGAGTGTTGCGTGCATGGCGTGTTCAACATTATTTATGCAACAGATACTGTTGAAATCCTTGTGGCACTTTATTATATGTTTTTAACTTTTTATCTTATCTCAAGCAGTCCTTGTGTTCTACTTGTCTACTTTATACATCGGCCTAAAATCTGTATCTTTCCTACTATAATCTTACTATTGCACTCGTGTCCACGCTTGCTTATGACACATTGACACTATTGATTATTGGATATGATAGCCAAAAGGTGTTGCCTGTGTACTTGTTGCACTTGATAACATTCAAATGTGTTTCATTTATCTTCACGTAATAGCTATTGGAAGGCCCTAATATATTCGCATACGCCACCACATTGTCTGCTGGAGCCACCACCGGTTAGTCCACAACTAGGAGACGTGTATTCTTGCTTAATCAGGGACCCTTCTACAGACCAACTGTCGACTATTCTATCTCCAACACATCTAGTTGTCAGTGACAACTCCTCCCTTAGTCACATCATCACCTTATTACTCCAGCCCACAGCCATCACGATAAATAGAAAACATAATACAAAGACCAAACCAAACTATTATCCTCCGGCAACATCCGTAAGCATAACATGCATAACACCATCAACTCTCAAACTTCAATTATGGCAGCTCTAGATTTTAAGGAGACTTTCACTGTTTCTATCTTATGTCAACTCCGTCTTTAGTTTTGCTAGTCTGACTGATGTTTCTCTGGATAATTATTTGTATTATCCATGGTGGTGTTTGTACTTTCATGTGACTATGGTCCAAAATTATGAGTTATGGAAAAAAATAGTCTTAACGTTATTGGGTTGAGAGCAGATCATTTCCATGCATGACATCTCACGTAATAGCTATTATTACAAAAGTGAAGCCTACTCTTCAAATCATTTAATATGGCAGAGGCTTTATCAAAAGTGAAGCCTAGTCTTCATGTCATAGTGAAGCCTAGTCTTCACTTTATTTGTCTTCACGTAATAGTTATTATTTAAGTGTGGAGAACCAAAACATTAAATGCATTTGAACGTGAGTTTTTCATGTCATTTATTGTGAATCTTATTCTTGTATTCACGTAATAACATCATTTATTATGAAGCCTATTCATGTCTTCTCGTTGCTTATTGTTGCTTATAACCATGGGGAACTGAAACATTAAATGTATTTGTACATTAGTTGAATTTGATATATATATGTAGCCATACTTACTTAAATGCATTTGCTTGTAAATCCTGTTGAAGTGGCTTATTATCTTAAGCTGAAGCTAAAATAAGGAATGTGTAAATGATTTATTGTAGTAGTTTTGCTACCAGGTTTCACATATAGTGAAAATTTTGTGTACAAGTTTAGACACCAAATATTTTTTAGTATTTATTATGATTATTACGTATTTATTTTAAACTATATTTAGCATTTAATACTTTGTAAAAATTGTTGTGATTGATGTCACTTATATGTTATTACATTTAGAGATGGAAAGCTTGAACAATATGAATGATTACAATGATTGTATGGAAGTAAATGAAAAAGATGGGGTATAGAATGATACTATAGAGATGTATTTAATCTTCTTGATGGTTGAAGAAGTGAAGAAGGGAAATCGAACGACTACTACCTTTTCCAAATCTGGTTGGAAGAATATTAAAGCAAGGCTTCAAACAAAACTCAATAAGGAGTATACTGATATTCAATTGAAGAATAAGTATAATAGATTAAGGGCCAGATTAAAGAATTTCAAGAACTTACTTAAAGAAACAGGAATCGATTACAACTTTTTTACTAGTGAAGTTAATGCTACAAATGAATGTTGGGAAAATCTATTTAAGGTCAACTTTTATCTTTTGTTTTATTTGTAGCGCCCCCTTACCGCAGAATATACATCGGGACGCCCGAAGGTCATTCCGGCACATATCCTACGATAAAGGCGCATTATAGTCGATTCACTACACTAACTCCACATGGCATCATATCATTATTTGCTTGTAAGGCAGTAGCAGAAAATCCATTAAAAATAAAATCAAGAGTTTCCTCATTTCATTACTCAATAGCATCAATCTACAGAGTGACTTTCAATCCTTAATACATGTAAACGATAAAGTCTAGAAAAAGGCACTACACACTGAGGAAACTACGTAAACAAACGAACTATGTCATCCAAAAACATCCCAGTTGACTGACCTTTGCGCCATGACTTTGCTTTAAACACACTCTAATACGGTAGCGGAGCCACTCAATTGTTCTAGTCGTCTATCGATCCTGAAAAACAATGATGCAATTTTGCTGAGTTTTGCGAACTCAATGAGTTAACCATTATCGATGGTTCACTCTAATCAAGCACACATCAGTTTACTCAACAATTCTTCCACAATTTCGCACTGAACACAATTATCACATTCCTATATACACATAGATCAATGCACATTTCAATCAATCAAGCACATATAACAAGATGCATATGAAATGTTTATGAGACTCTTTTTTCAATTATTACATTGTTGTGACTGAGTGCCTGAACTGTCCCGTATCCATTGGATACCGAGCTCATTAATCGTTGAGCCAATGGCTCTGAATCACTCTCGAGCTCGAGACTCGTTTTCATTCGTTGAGCTTTAAGCTCTAGCGGTGGCTACTCAGGTCCAACTGCCATTATCTGTTTATGCATTCATGAATGGAATGCATGGAACACAATTTATCATGTCAAAAGCAATTAATTCACAAAATGCACAGCAATCACAACCCATCGCATCACAATCACTTCTATGTCATATCTCCCATTACATCGGACCTTCTGTCCGGAATCCCCATTCATAAACAGTCACAATCCAACATTATTCGCCACAATAAACATATAATAATCGAGCAAATCATCTAGGTTACTCACCACTGCTCCCAAAGCTAATGCCTGGAAGGTTCGGCAACGTGTGTGGGTTGACGTTCCAGTTGCTCCTCTATAACCAAATAACATTCATAGAAATCACAAATTGCACAAGTATCGATGTTTAATAATGCACATGAATGAAATAAAAGATGTACAATACATGCATGACAATCCTGGGTACCAATCCGTCACTTTCATTGCAAAGTCATTCTCAAAACAAAACTCATCCTTGGCAAAATCACACTTTTGGGTCTATAGTGAAGCACACTAAATTAGAGAGTGAAGATGTAGTAATTAAGCCATACTCTCTTTTAGAAAAATGTTCCCCTATGTATTATGATTTTATTGGCACAAGAATCACTCAATTTGGTTTAGTAGGTTGAGAGATATACCTCAAACATTGAGGATTGGTTGAAAGAGTACTAAACCCGATTCCATCTAAATTTTGATCATATTAGGGGGTTGAATCACAATTTAGCTTCTTCATATGGTTTGTAGCCTTATATCTTAACTTTAAGCCAAAACAATAATCATCTTATTTGGAATCCTCTAGCTCTAGATATAAGCAAAACATTGAACTCTGCTCAGTAAAACTACCCCCATTGACAATGTTCCAATAGACTCTCCCATTTGTCTTCGATCAATCTCTTTCAATTTAACTCCAATTAATACCAATTGTGGTGGAGATATAGGAAAATGTGTTAGGAATCCATTGCCATAAGAATCAAGTTATTTGGAGCTCTAGAGAAGGAGTTATGGTCAAAAGAAGCAACCAAGTTTATACTTGATTTCCAATTGAACCTAGTTTGGCACGAATGCCATAACTTTCTCTACAAAACTTGGATTCCTTTCATTTTTATTCCATTTTACAGAAGACATCTAGATCTACAACTTGTGTTAGAGGGATCAAAACAAGATTCGGCCTCAAAAAGGGTAAAAAACGTGATGAACAGTAACTTACCTGAGACTGCCCGTTTAACGGACAGGCATGTCCGTTTAACGGACATGAATCAACAAAACAACCCCATTTCACCCGAGAAGGTCCGTTAAACGCACTCCCATGTTCGTTTAATGGACACACACTACCTTAAGGGTGTTTTTAAACCCAAGACGGTCCGGTTAACGAACTCCCATGTCCGTTTAACGGACACACGTCCCACAAGCATTCTCTAAAACCACTTGCAAGCTTCCAACACCTATTCTATCATCAAATACATCCATAATCTTTGCAAATTCATTTCTTTTAACACCAAACCACTTACTAATAACAC